>RJWJ010020340.1:0-29190 GCA_004363605.1 Indri indri | reverse complement strand
GCATGCGCCACCATGCCCGGCTGATTTTTTTCTATATATATATTTTTAGCTGTCCAATTAATTTTCTTTCTATTTTTGGTAGAGATGGGGTCTCGCTCTTGCTCAGGCTGGTCTCGAACTCCTGAGCTCAGAACGATCCGCCCACCTCGGCCTCCCAGAGTGCTAGGATTACAGGCTTGAGCCACCGCGCCCGGCCCTAGGCAAAGAATTTTTGAAGAAGACCCCAAAGCAATCACAGCAGCAACAAAATACATTTTAATTTCCCCTTTTATTTCTTCTTTGACCCATGGGTTATTGGATCTGTTATTTCAGTACTTTAAAGGTGTTGATGCACTGTTTTCTCACTTGCATGGTTTTCTATGAGAAATCTTTATCTTTGTTACTCTTTATACAATGTGGTTTTTTTTCTCCGTTTTTAAGATTTTCTTTTTACACTGATTTTGAAAAATTTTCCTGTAATGCATCCTGGTGTAGTTTTACATTTCTTATGTATGAGGTTTCTTCACATTCTTGGATCTATATTTTTATAGTATTCAACAGATTTGAAATTTTTTCGATCTTCATTTCTTCAAATAGTGTTTATCTGCCCAAATCTCCCTCCTTTCTTTTGGGGATTCCAACTATATATACACGATGCCGCTTGATGTTGTTGCATGGATTTATTTTGCTCTGTTACTCTGTTTATTTTGTTTCAATTCTCTTTTCTCTGTGTTTTATTTTGCATAGTTTCTATTGCTATGATTCAAGTTCACTATTTCTTCTCCCATGTCTTACCTGCCATGAATCCCACCCAGCGTATTTTTTGTCTCACATACTGTAGTTTTCATCTCTATAAGTTTGATTCTGATCTTTTTTGATATCTTCTATATCACTACTTAACTCTTTGAACATGGAATACAGTTATAACAGCTGTTCTAATGTTCTTGTTTGCTAATTCTAACATCTGTATCAGTTTTGGTTGATATTTCCCTTCCTCATTATGTCATATTCTTTTCTGCTTCTTTGCATGCCTGTCAATTTTTGTTGGACACCAGACATTATGAATTTTACCCCGTTAGGTACTGGATATTTGTACTCATTAAAGAGTCTTGAGATTTGTTATGGAACCCAACTAAGTTAACTGGGAAACATTTATCCTTTCAGTTCTTGTTTCTAAGATTTGTTCAGAAAGTTTTGAGAAGTGTTCAGTCTAGGAGTAATTACTCTGCTCTACGGAGACAATATTTTCCTGAGTCCCAATGCCCTATGCATTATCAACTTTTTTCTTTCCGCATGATGGTAGCAGCCATTAATCCTGGCCCTGTGTGAGCAAGTGAGACTGTTTCCTCTAATTATTTCAGATGGGTCTTTCACTAGACATTTCTTCAGATAATTTCCTTGCACACATGCACTGAACAGGGTTCACCTCAATTCCCCCAGTACCGCCCCTAAACTGTGCTCTGTCCTGTGAAGTCGAGCTGCCTCAGCCCCTCAAACTGTCCATTCTGTCTCCTCAACTCAGAGAGTGTTTTGGGTGCCACTTGGGTTCTTCTCTCCTGCTCTGCAGCCTGGAAACCCTCTCAAAACTTTAAACTGAGGCTCTTCTCTTTTATGTCCTATCTCTTGAGGATCGCTGCCCTGCATTGCCTTAAGTTCCTTGTCTTCAAAACTGGTTTTTTTTGTTTTTTTGTTTTTTGGTGTATGTTCTCCATTTTGTGGCTGTTTTGGTGGGAAGGTTGCTCTGGTCATTGTGACTTTGTCTTGACCATAAGATCTCGTGTGCTTGCATTTGTGTGATGGTGTTGCTGTAGATTCTGTGGATGAGTCAGTGTACGCCTGTATATGTTTGCACGATTTATATGTGATTGTGTGTTCGTATTGGTGTGGCTGTGATATGTGTTACTGTGCATCTTCATGTGATTGTAGTGTGTGTGTGTGTGTCCTGATACCTGTCTTTGTGTAGCCTGCAGATACTCAATGTCTTTCTCCCTCCCCTCTCCTTTTCCATGACAGCCATAGGAACAGAGATGATGACAGAGGGGACAAGAAAGACGAACCTGGTGAAACCCAGAGGCAGAGGATAGAACAGGTGGGGAAAGGCAGGGAGCCTGTGACCTGGGCACAGCCACACACAGCCCACCCTGGAGCCTTTCTCTCCTGGACTCCTTGTGTCTCTCCGATCGAGCTGGACGATTCTGTCCCTGTCTTTTGCTGTCTGTGCCTTTTCCTGGTGCTGTGGTCCCTTCTGCATCGCTCCCCCTCTCTTTCTCTGTATCCCTGTTTCCTTCTCTAAACTCTGAGCTCCAGGAGCACAGAGAATGGGTGGAGTTGGATTGACATCCACTGGTCCAGATCTGTCTCCACCATCGCTGTGAGCCTGCCCCCTCCCTGCCCCTGGAAGGGGTCCATCCACATTTAGCCAACATGTGAATGAGTGTGCCCACCTCTGCTCCTCTGCCTGGCTTCTTCTTTGTCTCTCATTTAAAATGGCGAGCTCGGCTGGGTTTGGTGGTTCATGTCTGTAATCCCAACACTTTGGGAGGCCAACACGGGAGGATCGCTTGAGGCCAGGAGTTTCAGACCAGCCTAGGAAACACAGTGAGACTCAATCTCTGCAAAAACAAAATTTAAAAATTAACCATGTGTGGTGGCACATGTCTGTAGTCTTCCCAACTCAGGAGGCTGAGGCAGGAGTATCATTTGAGCCCAGGAGTTCAAGGTTACAGTGAGCTATGATTGTACAGCTGCCCTCCAGCCTGGGTGACAGAGCGAGACCCCATCTCTAATCAATAAAACAAAATAATAAAATAAAATAGGGAACTGGTACCTTGCTTGCAACACTAAACAAACCACTTGCCACAACCACAAATGCTGATCTAGGGAATAGACGTGGCTGAGTCACCCCATATGGTGAGAGTGAAACAGGACAATAAGTTGTCTGAGTCTGACAGTCAAAGCTGCCAGCCTCAGCCACATCCCGTAATCCTCTGACCCCGGACGAGGGGACCAACAAAGGGCCACCTGCACATTCCTGATCTTGGAGAGGAGCCACCATGGACTTTCCTGACCCTGGGACATGGCTCTGTTCTAGAGAGGAAGGTAACACTGAGAACAGACAGACCAAATTCCTTGTACTTGTGGCGCTGACATCGTGTACAGAGGGGAAATGGGAGGGGTACATAATAATTGAGAGATAAGAGAAGTAACTAAATCGTACAGGATGCCAGAAGGGGCTAAAAGCTGTGGGAAAATAAAGTCAGAGCAGGGGGAGGGGGAGAGGAGTGTGGGATGAGACCAGTTGTAATTAGAGAAGGTCTGGCTGAAAGCAGGACATGTGAACAGAAACTTGAAGGAGATGAGGGAGTGCCCCAGGCACAGGGAACAGCCAGTGCAAAGGTCCTGTGGCAGGAATGTGCCTGAAGTTTGGAGAGCAGCTAGGGGGCCATTGTGGCCTGTGCAGGATGAGTGAGCCCACCAATGTGGGGGACGAGGGCAAAGATGATAGTGGCGGGACCCATGGAGGGACTTTGAGCAGAGAAGGGACTTGATCAGATTTATGTTTAAAGGGCTTCTCTAGCTGTACCTGTGTCTGGGCCTGGCAGCCGTGGGCAGAGAAGGGACCCCAGAGGTCATCTCCTCCACCCTCTGTCACCACCCAGAGCCCACAGGAGCAGGGTGCCAGGCCTGGATTCCCAACCATGCCCTTGGCTCTGAGCTGCAGAATGTAGGCATTCCCTGCTTTCACCTTGCTCTTGCCTAACTCTCAGTCATTGAGTAAGGCCCATTATGCAAAGGGAGCTAGCACGGTGTGGGACTTAGAAAACCCTGTTTTGTAACATCAGCCCAGAGGATTGCTCTCTGCTGTCCCCTGTGGAGTGGTGAGTTTATAGCAAGGATGATCCTTCATATCTGGATTTGCCAGATTTAGTCATGGATGCCTCCTGCCCTGGTTTAAGTATTATTCATTTATTTTTTCAAAAATGGAGTTTCACTTGGTTTCCCAGCCTAGAATACAGTGGCATGATCATAGCTCTCTGCAGCCTCGAATTCCTGGGCTCAAGGGATCCTCCCACCTCAGCCTCCCAAAGTGCTGGGATTACAGGTATGAGCCACCATGCTGGCCCTGGCTTAATTATTAACAACATCTCTTTAACTCTCAAAGCAATCCCAGTATGTACGATAAATTATGTGGTCTCTAGGTTTAATGCACTTTGATTGTGCAGACCACTTATCTCCAGAAGAAAATGGATTTATGAGCTTCGAAGAGTAAATAATGTCACAAGTACGTTGAATGTTAGAATTGTGCACTCTTCAAACCAAAATAACTGGCCTTTATTAACTCCTTACTCTGTGCCAGGCAAGATTTTATACATTTTGCAATTATTAACTTCATTAATTCTCCCACAACTTTATGAAGTAGGTACTAATGTCTCCATTTACAGAATCTGTCTTGCTTGTCCCCACACAGATATTTCTCAATTCTGGCTGAGATTGCAGGAGCCACAGGGGTCCAGTGGGTCCCAGGTGATCTAGGGGACTTCAGGGCCAGGTCATTCTGGGATGAGTGCCTCCCAGAGAGAGCTTCAGAGACTACGGGTGTGGACTCTTTCTATAACCTAGTCGTCATGCTCCCCTTCCTTTGGCCTACCTGGGGCGGCTGAGAGAGACAATTCAGCCACCAGGTGGAGGCATCCACTGGGAGCAGGGCTCTTACCTTTCCTTTTGGGGCCTTGCAGTGGACTGAGGGGTACTCAGACTGTGAGCTCCCTACTTGCATGGGCTTCCTGGTGCTACTTGCCCAGTTGCTCCAGCAGAGCAGGGCAAAGGCCAAGGCACAGGGACACTGATCCAGCTTGGGCACTCCATGGGTGACTTGGAACCAGCATTCTTCTCCCTGGCATGGTTAGGCATTGATCTCCAGGGCCTGGGGGACACGTCCAAAGGGCAGATCCTGTACACTCGGGCTCAATTGCATTGCCCAGGGCCACAGAAGGGATATTTGTCAACTAGTCTACTGAGGTGTGTGGGCCTTCAGAGGAAGATCACAGTGGGTCCCAGCTGCAGCATGCTCCAGGGGCACCCCTCTTCCCATGGGAGGGCCGTGCTCCCAGCTCAGGCCCTGATCCTGGGCAGGGAACCTCCCAGCTCCCATCACAGTTGTGGGGGAGCTCCTGCCTGCTGTCAGAGGCCCTGAAGAAACTGTGGCACAGTGGATGGTAGAAAGGAGCAAGGACTGTTCCAGACCACCAGACGGTGGGTCTCAGGCAACCCCACTGCCACACGGGCTTTCTGGTTGAGTGGAGGCACTTCAGCCCCTCCCTGACAGCTGTGCCCAGAGGCAGGGGACAGACCTTTGACCCTCACGAAAAGCATTTGTGGAGCTAGAGGGCAGGCTCCCCCAACCCAGCCGCCACTGTGGACGTTCAGAATAATGACACATCTGGAAGTCCCAGGGCCCCACCCACCACCTGAGGCACTAGAGTGCTGTTGCGGAGGAACTAGAGCTGCTTATAGGACCAAAAGCAGCATTGGAGCTGGCTCCTCCCAGCAAGCACCACCTACTGACAGGGAGGTCAATTTGCACGCCCTTTTGCTGCATTTACTGACTCATCATGCAGTGTTGGTCAATTCTGACTCACAAGCTGTCGGTGGGTGAGTTTGAGTAGGTCCCCCCAACACTGGTGCCACTGGTGCTCTGTGGGGGGAGGCCACTGTCTGTGGGATCCCCAGATGCTGGGGCACATGGCAGTCTCTGGCAACACCCCTCCCCAGCCGTGGGACTTTTGTGCACTTGGAGACCAGGAGACGCGAGAGAGGCCGCTTTCTCTGTATGACTGGCGTGAATCTGCGGGGCCTTGGTGCTAAGGAATAGGGGACAACCTGTGGATTCGGTCCGCAGGACTGGCATAGGTCATCTGATAAGGACATAACTCTAGAGCACGCTCTGCATGTCCAGGCGATGTCAGTTTTGGGGTTTGTGGACTGGGAGGGAAATCCTGGCCAGAGGCCTCAGCAGTTGCACCAGCTGACCCGTCCCATCAGGAACAGCCTCCCAAGTGTGGCAAAAGAGCCCTGAAACACAAATTAGCAGCTCCCCCTAGTGGCAGATCAAGGAACCACAGAAGCATACACTCTCAGGTTTGTAGGCAGCAGTTGTGATCTGTCTTGTCCTTACCCCACCTAATGGGGAAACAGAGTTCAAGTAACCCTCAGGAGTGGCAAAACCCTTCCCAAAGATTGGGGCATTTGCATACCACATCCGGCAGTCCAGAGCCCAAAACAGAGGCATCAGATAACTTGATAACTGGCTCTTCCATGCAAAACACAATCAATAACAGAGGATAATCCATAGCTTAACACAGTGCCTTCCATCCCAAGCTATTAGAGGGCAGTGGAGTCATGCACACAAGTGCGATTCACCACCTGAGAGCTTAAGCTGTGGGAGCAAACTCACTAATCTCCACTGGCAAGAGGTGAAGATGGCAGGTCAGATAACCCAACTTGCTAAAATACCTCTAAGGCAATACAGGACCAGCCTTCCTCTCCCAGCACTGTCAAGGAATGTCCCTTCGGGGACTCGGAGATACAGCCATAAGCCAGTCTCATCACTCCCAGTTCATGACAAAGTAGCCTGATGAGAAAGAATCAGTGAAAGAATACAGGAAATATGAAAGATCAGAAAGAAAAGTCACCCCCAAAAGAAATCATTAGATCCTCAACAATGGATATAAATTTAAACAAAATGATTAAAATGATGGAGGAAGAATTCCGAATATGGATTGTAAGAAAACTCAATGGACTTGAAGAGAAAATAGAAACCCAAGAGAAAGAAGCCACAAGAAGTATACAGGAAATGAATGAAAAATTCTCTAAAGAAATTGAAATATTATGAAAGAAGTAAACAGAAATTCTGGAAATGTAAGAAGCATTTAAGGAACTACAAAACACAGTGGAAAGCCTTAAGAATAGGATGCATGACACAGAGGAAAGAATCTCAGTTGTCGAAGATAATGCCTACGTGCTGGATGATTACCAAAGCTTTGTGCCAGATCACACAGCACAGCAAGAGCCACATCCTAAGTTCAGGAGAGTCCTCAGCAGCTCTCCAAGGACATGAAAGTACAGGCCCTACCTGCTAAAAACATCAGGATTATCTGTCCCCTCGTCCTGGGTCAAACCCGGTCAGGGTCCTGGGTCCAGCAAAGGGTTGGCTCAACATTGCAAGAAAGTTACTGCGTCATGGTGGAAAGTCATGCTCAGGCCGAGACAGGCAGACATGGACATGTTCATTCCCATAGTTGGTAACTACGGACTGACCCTGCCAGAGGCTGGGTGGGTGCAGGTTCACAGTGGTGTTGGAGACAGATGGGAGCCAGAGGACATCGGTCAAACTGGACCCAGTCTCTGCATTCATAGAGTTCTATTTAATGAGGCACCTGTAGAACTTACTCCTTCCTGCCCATTAGGTCCAGTCAGCACACATCACCAGCATATGAAGTCCACTTCCTCGTGGCTTCCGGTAGATCTCTGGAGTCCTCCCATACTCTGTGGGCGGCATCCATGAGCCATTCAAGCGAGGAGTGGTCGCCGCCCCCCACCAAGTCAACTGCTTGTCTGTACCCTCTGCCTCAGGGAAGGACGTATAGTTATGGATGCCAGTCGCTCCCTGTCCCTCGGGGAATGCGTGACGCTATCCATCCCTTTGCCCCATAAGTGCAGCAACCAGGCAGGCAAGTCTTCCCGAGGGCGTTGTCTGCACTGTTTCCCCAGTTCCCACAGCTCTGCAGGTGTGGAAGCAGAGTAAATGATACGTCCCCTTACCGTAGGCATGCCATGCGCCAACCCCCGGGTCCCCGTAGGTTGCACATGCTCCATTCTCTGTTTCACAACTAGGGGTCACTCAGCAGGGGAGGGGCCCCGCCCTCAGTCTCCTGTGTGCTTGTGGTTTCATCGGGGTCAATGGCCAAAACAATTAGTAAGAGTGTTCGCCTGCACCCGGGCTTCCAGATTTTCCTCTGTCACTTGTAATTCTCTTACCTGGGTTTCTTGCCACAGGGTGCCCTCGTGCTGCTCATGGAGGGCTGTAAGGAAGAATCAGCCCACCCGACCAGCCACTGCTCACTTTCCAGGCTACCGTGACTCTTCCAAGGCCCACAAGGCCTTTTCCAGCGGGGCAGGTGTACACTCCACCGGCTCCCACTCCGTGGCAGGAGCCGCCCACTTGAGAACCGCTGCCACTGGGTACCACAAGCCCATGGGAGGCCACATGGCCTCCCCTACTGGGGCGGAGGGGACACTTATCCCAGCTGAATCCTGCTGGCTGTGCCAAATGTGGGGAGGGGGCCCTTCGACTAGGGAGTGCGCCGGAACAGTTTTCGGAAATTGAAAGAAGACACGAGCAGCAGGGTGCAGATAAGACTTACTCTTTATTGTTGGGGGAATGCAGCACACAGCGAGAATATGGCAAGTGCTTATATATGGCTCAGAACAATAGTGGCAACATGCCAAGTGAAAGCGTGATTACATCAATTTACATGGGAGATAACACCTTGGTTACCTAAGTGTGCCTCCCGGGCGGAAGGCCAGCTTGCTGGAGGGCTGGACCAGAAAAATCACTCTGGCAGTCATCTTAGTTTGACCGAAGAAACCTATTGTCTATAGAAATGAATTTTCCCCATACTGGACTCTTCTTCACATAAACAGTGGTTGGCTCATTAAGGTACATTTTAACTAAAAATTTATATTTAACTAAATATTTAACTATAACTATATTTAACTAATTGTAACTAAATTTATATGTAACTAAAAAAGTAATTTCTGCCAAAAAACATTAGCTAAAGTATTTCACAATGTATATATACTTCAAAACATCATTTTGGGCCAGGAGGGATGTCTCATGCCTGTAATCGTAACACTTTGGGAGGCTCAGGCTGAAGGATTGCTTGAATCCAAGAGTTTGAGTCCAGCCTGAGCAAGAGCAAGATCCCATATCTACAAAAAATACAAAAATTAGTCGGGCATGGTGGCCTGGGCCTGTAGTCCCAGCTACTTGGCAAGCTGAGGCAGGAGGATTACTTGAGCGGGGTTTGAGGTTGCATTGAGCTACTACGATGCCACTGCACTCTAGCCTGGGCAATGGAGTGAGACTTTGTCTCAGAAAAAGAAAATAATGTCATAATTCCACCACCTCAGTTTGATCCAGAATATTTTCTCTGCCCTACAAATCCCATGTGCTCCGCATGCTTTTCCCTTCCTCCCTCCTCCCCAAATTCTAGGCAACTACTGATCTTTGTCCTGTCTTCACACTTACGCCTTTTCCAGAATATCATATATTTGGAATCATACTCTGTATAGGATTTTTGGACCGGATTCTTTCACTTAGTAATAACGTGTAACGTTTCTTCATGTCTTCCTGTGATTTGGTAGCTCATTTCTTTTTACTGCTGAATAACATTCCATTGCATGGATGTATCACAGTTTGTTTATCAATTTGTCTGTTGAAGAACATCTTTGTTGTTTCCAAGTTTTGGCAATTATCAATAAAGCTGCTATAAAGATTTGTATATAGGTTTTTGTGTGGATATAAATTTTCAACTCATTTGGGTTAATACCAAAGTGTATGATTGTTGGATCATTGGCAAGAATATGTCTAGGTTTGTAAGAAACTCCCAATATGTTTTCCAAAGTGGCTGTACCATTTTGCATTCCTGCCACCAATGAATGAGCGTTCCTGTTGCTCCACTTCCTTGTTAGTATTTGGTGTTGTCATTGTTTGGATTTTAGCCATTCTAATAGGTGTGCATACTGGTTTTCTCCTTATCATTTTAATTTGAAATTTCTAGTGACACATGACATGGAGCATCTTTTCGTGTGCTTACTTGCTATGTGTATATCTTCTTCATTGAGGTGTCTGCTCCAGTATCTTTTGCCATTTTAAAATGGTTGTTTTTATTCTATTGTTGAATTTTAACTGTTCTTTGTATACTTGGAATACAAGTTCCTTATCAGAAATGTGCCTTGCAAATATTGTCGCCCCTCTGTGGCTTGTATTTTCATTGTCTGGACAATGCATTTTGCAGAACAGAAGTTATTTAATTTGGATTAAATCAGACTTACTGTTTCTCTCACACACCCTGCTTTGGGTATTGTATCTAAGAAATCGTCACCACATCCAAAATTACCTCAATTTTCTCCTGTCATTGCTTAGAGGCTTTATATTTTACCTTTAGGTCTACAATAAATTTTGAGTTACTTTTTTTTGTGAAAGCTTCTAAGGGGACATACACTACCTTGTTTGACAGTAGGCACGTGATTCTGAAACTCTTAGCTGTGTCCTTCAGCAGACCCCACATCCATCAGTGAGAGCCCCACATTCAGAAACACATCGCAGAAAATGTGTTCATTTTCTGCATATGTGTACACTCAGGAGAACATGAATATATACTTTCATGCCCACATGCAAAGTCACACACATACACATGGCCATGTCCTAATCCAAATTTCTCCCAGCAGTCCCTGAACATGTTTCTCTCCATCACCCCCTTCATTACGAGATATAATTCCTGTCCCGGGAATGACTCTGAATGCGACCCAGTGGCCTTACCTGGTAGGGGTCACAGACAATGCTCTCTCTGGTGTCCAAGGCTGACGATAAAAGATAATGAATTTGTGATTCAAAATGAGTGGACAAGAATGTGGGCAAGGGACAGGACTTTTCAGGTTGTGTGATAATGTACCAAGTTGTTAATCTGAGAAAAGGATGCCTTTTCCTAATCTGCCCAAAGAGCTGTGGGCACAGATCTGTGTTCAAGGACTTCCTGGGCACTGCTATTCCGTGAGACCTCAGAGACAGACTTAAACTTTCTGAGGCTCAGCTTTGTCATGTGTAAAATGGCCATGAACACTGTTGCCCTTGGCCTGGGATTGTTAGCATTTAGCGAGGTGAACGTGTAACACCTTTAGCAAGGAGCTTACACGGAGAACCTGCTATTGTTATCATTCGTACCACACTGTAAGTCTTCCCTTTCTCTCATCCCAGCACTGAAGCATCTATCAGGGTAAAATGATTCCGTTCCCCCTCCTCGTTCAGTCCACCTGGCCTTCCTTTCCCCAGCCCCCTTTCCATGACCCCGCCCCTCCTAATATCCCCGCCCCTGCCCCACCCCTTCCTTTCACCCCACCCATGAGCCCTGCCCCCACACAGCCCTCCCTCAGCGAGGCAGGAAGCTCATGGTGTAGTATGGTGGGATCCTAGCTAATCCCACGTGCTTGGGGGATACGTCGATGTCCTCAGGCGACTGCGGGGACTTCAAGCGGAAGTTCTGCATGATTGCGGTGAGGAAGAGAAAGAGCTGCATTCGAGCCAGGCCTTCTCCCAAACAGGACGGTTTTCCTGAAGAGGAGAGGTGGGAGGGGAGGAGATGAAGCCCACTCTCACTGCCTCCTTGCCCCACAACTGACCTCCAGTGGCACTCTCCCAGGGAGACTCTCAGAGGGGGCTCTAAACCTCTCTGAGCCTGTTTCCTTTGTACATGACATGGGGTTATCCATGCCGGACTGCAGCAATGGGAGGTTTAAATCGCCTTTGCTGCCAAATACCCTCTCAAATATGGTTGTCGCGCTGTCAGATATCTTCTTTTTAGAGATCTGAAAAATTTTGCAGTATGACGTTGGAGAAATGTCTTATTTACTATGGGTCTGGATTTTCCCCATAGCTTCCCTTTTGCCTGGGTACAGGTACTTGGTGCTTGGTATTGGGTTGGCTCAAGGGTAGATTCTAAGAGAAATGTCCAGGCTGGAGAAAGATACGAGGCTACAGCTCAGTGAGGGGACGAGGGAGGCCCCTGTTGGTGTGAGCAGTGGCCTGCATCTCTTACCAATGGAGAAGGGCACAAAAGCGTCACTCTTCTTAAACTGCCCCTTCTCATCCAGGAAGTGCTGTGGATTGAAATCTTGGGGTTTGGAGAAGAACTTGGGGTCTGTGAGGACAGAACCCAGCATAGGGAACACTTCCGTGCTCTGGCAAGGAGGAGGAAAGTGTATTTGTTAAGGCAGGTTGAAGGATTGGTGTGCTGAAAGTATACAGGGGACGAAGGGGGGAGTTTGGGTGCCCGAGGGGAAGAGAAATGGGAGGGATGGGAGCTGGGGCCCTCTAAGGGGGGAGCTTTGGGTCAAATAAGGTTCATGTCCCTAAGACAGGAAGTTTTGGGACATGGGGTTGATTCTCCTGAAGCAAAAAGTCTGGGGGAGATATGGGATTAAGGAGCTTTTGAGTGAGAACGTTGACGGGAGATGAGGGTTGTGGAAGACTTTGATGGAGGAACTGGAACAGGGGTTGGAGAACTTCTCATGGGGATGGGATGCTGGGGCCATAAGGAGTGGGTTGGAGGTCCCTCGAAGCTGAGCAATACTTTGGGGAGGAAGAAGTCCTGAAACTTGGTGTCCTTGTTGACCCTGTGGGCCAGGCCCATGGGGCTTAGGTCTCCAAATCTTTGGATCTCATGGATCACTGCTTCCATGTAGGGCATTTTGGCCCGATCGTCAATCCTGGGCTGCTGGTGCTTGCCAATCACCCAGTCAATCTCCTCATGGACCTTGGCTGAGGAGGAGAAGGAATGTGCTTAGGCGTCCAGGGGAATCCGAGCAGGGATGGATAGTCCAAATAGGTAAAATGTGATGGATTACATGGATCTATGTATGACATGAATGTAGAGCATTCAAAACAGACATTGGCCACATGCATTTTGGAGCAGGGTCCTCTTAACCTGGTCATGCCAAAATCATGGGGGACATGCAAATTAGGAATCTTAGGTGATGATCTGGAGGAGCAGGCAGTGATCACTCAGAGGAGTTAGCACTAGAGTGGTTTACCAGTTATTTCAGACATTTTCAGTATTCTGGCAGCTTGTGAGACTCAGCTGATACCTATCAGCTGATTATTGATTGCCCTGTCTCTGGAGAGCAAGGTGTGTCTGAGAGTCCAGGGATCTGGGTGGGGTGGGGACATTGCAGCAGGCTCAGAGAAGTTATGAGGGTCTGTGGTCCTCTACTTCCCTCCCCCTCTAGCCTTACCCTCCACATCTGGGTGTTTCATGAGCAGCAGGAATCCATAGCGCAGGCTCATGCCGATGGTCTCGGTGCCTGCGAAGAAGAGGTTCAGTGTGGTCATCACCAGGTTTTTCATGCAGAATGCCGTGTTGGGGTTCTTCTTCTCCTGCAGGGGGAGAGAGCTTTAGGCTGAGCTTAGTCCCCATGCCCTGGGGACGTTCTGGGGCTTTTCCTATGGACCTACCTCTCTTAGATCCAGATCAAGGGTGGGAAAGAGACCCTAGATCCTCCAGGCTCTCTCCAGTTTTCAGCCTTTGCCCCAGCTGCTGGCTCTGCCCAAAATGCTCATATTCTTTGCCTTGCTATGTAACCTTTAATTATCAGTTTAGTTGTCACTTTTCCTTTTTTTAACAGAGGCAAAGTCTCACTATGTTTCCCAGGCTAGATTTAAACTCCTGAGCTCAAGCGATGCCTCCTATACCCAGCTAGGTTGTCACTTTTTACATGGTAGGAATATTTAGAATGAGAGGGATAGAGAGAAAATGAGAAAGAAGGACAGAGATGGCAAGATAGAGTGAGTGAGAGAGAGTTAAAAAGACATAGATTTTCTGACATGCACACACAGTTTCCAGCAACAGCATCCTATTCCTTCCCTAAACCTTGGAGCTTACTAGGGAGGAATCCCTTCCCTTGATCCTTTAACACTGAACTTCAGACTCCATAAAGTCCTCCCTCCTTTCTTCACAGATGGAGACTGACATGTAGAAGGAGGTAGGGTTCCTCCAATGTCACACAGAAAAGCCAGGTCACCTGTCTCTACAGGTGTGTCTGATAACCAGGGCATGAAAGGTGAGAGAGCGTGGTGGCTAAAAGCACCAGGCTTAGCGTCAGAGAGACCAGGGTCTGAGCTAAGGTCTGCTGCTTCCTCACTGTGTGACCTCAAATAAGCCACTTACACTTTCTCAGCCCGTTACCTCATTTGTAAAATTGGAACATGATAGAACCTCTTTCAACAGCTGTTGTGAGTGCGAAACAGGTGAATATCCTAAAGCACTTAACGCAGTGCCTGGTGCATAGTAGTGCCCTAGAAGCACTCGCTACTGTGATTCGCATGCATAAGTCCTGCCCGTGGGCAAGGGCTCAGAAGACGGAACAGCGATGGTTACTGTAACCGTGGGGATTGTGAAGATTGTTATGATAGGGCTAATTTGGATGGGTCTCTGTTGTTTCCCATCTCCCCAGTCCAATCTCCCACTGCTTGGCTTTGGACCTCCCCACACTGCTGCTGGGGTGTACCTCCTGCATGCGGATGAGAAAGGAGTCGATGAAGTCCCGTGGGGAGTTGGTATCCAGTGTGCACTGGTTGTGCTCCACCTTCTTGGCTATGAAGTCTTCCAGTCCCTGCATCTCCTTAAAGGCCTGTTGCTGTGGTCCTGGCAGGTGTTTCATCACTGAATAGAACATCTCATAGAGCTGGGGGTTGGAGAGAGTGGAAGGGAAGGAAAGACAGCAGTCAGTGTGAAGGACGTGATTGAAATGGAACCTCTCAGGGCAATGAAGGCATTGGGTTAAAGGCACCTGTCCAAATTTCTAGGAACGTAGGTGTGTCTGGATGGGAACATATATATGAGTCTTCATGTGGGTTATGTGCCATAGCCGCTGTCTCACCTAACTCTCACTGTTAGGTGAGATGATTGGGTCACATGTCTAGGTTTTAGATAGTCATGTGAGGCTGGATTGGGGCACACATCTAGGTGTTCACATAGTCAAATGAAGTTGAGTTCGAGGGTGTATACCTCTTGAGGTGGGACTGGTATGGTGGAGAGGTCACCTGTCTAGGTGTTTAGGCATTCAGGTGGGCTTGGTTAGAAACATGTATCCAGATAATTATTGGATCTACATTGGTGGCTTTTGTACAGGAGTTCAGGTATTAAAGTGGGGTTGGTGTTCAGATGTTCAAGTGGGAGGGGACACCCGTTCAGATGTTTAAGTATTCATGTGGGCTTCATAGGGGGCACCTCTGTAAAGTGTTTGGGCAGGCGCAGTGGGAGATGCTTATTTGGGTGTTTGGGAAACAATCTGTCCAGATATTTAAGTGTTTAGGGGTGTTGGTTATGGTACCTGTCCAGGTGTTCAGGTACTTAGGTGGGTCGAGTAGAGGTCACTTGTCTAGATTTCCAGTGGGCTGGTTTTGGAAACCCGTGTAGATGTGAAATCATTTTAGTGTTCTGGATTTCGTAGCACTAGGTGTTCAGATATTCATGAGGTTGGTTAAGGTGGTCACTTTTCCATGCATTAAGATTTTCAGAAGGACTGAATAGGGACCATCTGCTATTAGATAAGAAGGTAACTTGGGATGAGAATACCTGCCCAGGTGAGAGGCCAAGCTTAAGGTATGTATTATGCTTGCAGACTTTGTTTTTGGGGGGAACATGTGTTGATATATTCAGGTGTTCTTGGAGACTGAGTAGTGGGCACCCGTGCTGGGCTGTGATGCAACTGTTCAGTTCTGAAGATTGGGGGCTGATGTTGAGGGGACCCAGTCAGGACAGTTTACCTGTCCTGTGGGTGTAGCTGTGATCGCAAGGCTGCCCTTCATCATACGCAGCAGTGACAGCAGCTCTTTGTTCTCATAGTCAAAGCGGTCCCCAAAGACAACGGAGGTGATGACATTGGAGACTATTCGGCTCAGGAAGAAGATGGGATCGATGATGGCGCCTGTGGGGTGGGGTGGGTTCAGGGAGAGATGGGAATTGGAGGGAGAGAATGAACTTGGTGGGCTGATACCAGTCTGAGAAGGGAACTGCTGTGATGGGCCAAGTTCCCAGCTCCAGCATCCAGAGCAGGAAACACAGAAGCCTTTCCCCAAACTAGTCCCCATGCCCGGCAAGAACGCGGGGTTCCTGGCATTTTCCTTCACGTCCCTTAGTACTCCGGGGTCCCTTCTGCTCACTGCGCATGCCCCTGTATGCCTCAACGAGGAAGCCCACCTTCTCCTGGTTGCGCTCCTCGATGCCGCGGCGCTTGCCCAGCCGAAGTCCCGCTGTGTGGTGATGCAGAAGCGCCTCAGCTGCTTGGCGCGCTCGCCATTGCTGAACACCACCCCTGGGAGGTGAGCCCAGGGGTGCAGGAGTTCAGAGAGTGGCCGGGGCAGGCCCCAGACCAGTTCCAACAGTTCCAAAGGGCTTCCGAGGGCAGGGTGGCTGTGGGATTGTGCAGAGAGACAGGGAGCGAGGGAAGAAAATCAGAAGGCAGAGGCAGAGGCAAGACAGATGCACAGACAGGGACGGGGACACTCAATGGAGGAGGACAGGAAGGAGGGAGAGGTTAGAAGGAGGGTGGAGGACGGAGGGAGAGGAGGTGAGATATGTGGAGATCTGGGAGGTGGAAGCAAAAATGGTGAAGGATTCTAAAAGTGAGCTGGAGAAGAGAGAAAACTAGGGAGAAACAGAGAGGGGCTGGAAAGAGGAGAGATCGTTACCAGGAGGTGGAGTCATGGGGATTTTGAAGCAGGAATCAAGTGAGATTCTAAGACAGAGGAGGAGAAAGGGAGGGCAGTAGGAGAGAGAGAAATGTGGAGAAGCACAGAAACTGAGAATGACAAAAAGACAAACGGAGATGGAGGACGAGGGTTTGAAAACAGAAATCCCCAAAGGTTGTACGAGATGGAGGCATAGGGGAAGAGACATCTGTGAGAGGACAGGGAGACAGGGGCAGAGAGAGGCAGGGAGAAATCGGGACATGGACACTGAGACAGGTGAATGACAGAGACAACAATGACCGTTTGTGGGAAGGGAGCAGAGTAACGGCTTTGCCACAGGCCCTAGTGGGCAGGTCAGTGGGTGGGGGGAAGGCTGGGGAAACTGAGGCCGTCCAGTCTGCCTGACCACATTCCTCCACATAGGGTCCCCCTTACCATAACCTTTGAACAGCCAGTCGAAGGTGGCCTGCTCGCCTCGCCCGCTGAATTCCTCAACCTGGTCCACCAGGGCCTCCTTTATGGCATCATATCCACACAGGACCACGACCCGCCGGGGCCCCAGGTGAATGGTGAACACGGGGCCATAGCGCTTGCTGATCTGGTGGATGTGGGTGGGAGTGGTTACAGGAGCAGTCCCTGCTCTGAATGGGCCCAGCACCGAGACATCACCTACTGGGATGCATTTCCCCAGTCAGGGGACTGAGCATATCAAGCCCTGGTCTTTCCTGGCTGGCACTCTGTGGCTGAACCTTCAAAACTTTCCTTTCATAAGCCTCTGGTCCAACCTAGTCAAACCCTTGCTTCAAAGCCCCAGCCATGCTGGGGAGCCCCCATCCCATTCCACCCATGTCCCTGCCTTGTGACACCTTCATGAAGGAGTTGTATATCTGCTCTGTGTTCAGCTGCAGGTAGTTCCCAAGGAAGGGCAGTGGGGTAGGTCCTGGTGGCAGCTTCCTCCAGATCTTCCTCTGCTGGCAGACAGACAGCAATACCTTCACAGTCAGGCAGGCCAGCAAGGCCACCAGAAACAGCCCAGAGGCGAGCATGGTGGCAGTGAGAGTGATAATCAGATGGGGATGGCTGGGGTGCTTTGCATTTATACTACCGGAAAGAGAAGGGTAGACTTTGGTTGATTATACAACCGAGTCATTTCACCCCAGAAGTCACACACCATGCACCCTGCCTAGCCTGGAACACAGCGAGAAGGGAGGAGACAAGGAATCTCAGGGCAGATTAACAAGGAGTTGGCCTCCACACTATACTGTGGCACCTGAGGAGGGGGTACTCTAAGGGTCCAGATTTAGGAAGGGGCAGTGGTTAAATGCAGAAGTGGAGACTTTGAAAGATTTGCATAGGGCGGCGCCTATCCTTTGGATTTGGGGGCTCAGAGTGAGGATGGGACCCAAAGCTGTGGATTTGTTGGTTTCAGGAGAGGAAAGTCTACAGGTCTGGATTTTATGGGGGTGAGAGAAGAAGTATGGAAGTGTACTTCCGGGATGTAGGTTTAATGGTCTCCGGAGGGGAGATTGTAGGGACATGGATTTGAGTCTTGGGGCAAGGAAGGCCCCAGGGCTGTGGATGTGGAGTTCCTGGGGGAAGAAGTGTACAGAGAGCCCAGCAGGATCCTGGGGTTGGCACTTGACCCCAGGTGTTGTCTTGCTTTTGTTTTGGGCCCAGTTTTGTTCCTTGCCGTCCGGAATCCTCACTGCAACCTCAAAGGCCAAGACAGGTGCATAGAGTCCATCTCTGGTCGGGAAAGGGGTAGAAGACCAGAAACACATTTCAGAGGAACTTTCCACAGATCTGGATAAGAGTAACTCATCATCTCAGTTGACAGGGAGTCTGGGCAGGACTTGCAAAATAATAATAACAGCCAACAATGCGGTGGAGAAATCCCACATATCCCAAGGGTTGTAATTTAGCCAGAGCTCCACTTGCTTAGGTCCGTAGGGAAACCCAGTAGATGGATCATATAATTTCTATTATTATTATTATTGTTATTATTAATGTTCCCCATTTTATATATGTGGGTATACTGAGGACAGAAAGCAGAGAGTGGGCCGGGGGTACACGTGTGAGAGGCCCGTTAACCAAAGGCCTTGAACTCCTACCTCTTCTACTCGGCATTCTTAGTTTCCATGTTCTGCGTTTGGTTTCCCCACCAGTGGAAACGGGGGGTTTGGGAAGAGATAGTCATATCTGAGGGTATGTCAAGGTTTCTTTAAGGGTGATTGCTGGTTTGTCAGGGTGTACTATTAGTAGGTAGAGGGAACTACAGCAGAGGAGATTTGGTTAAACCACAGTGTTGGGAACAGAGGTGGACCATGGGCTGGGTGGGAGGAGAGAAAGGATGAGTGGCCCTACTGTCCTTCCCTCAGGGAAATTCTTCCTTAACAATAAGGACAGTTACCCTTTGGTGAGCACTTGTCATCCAGGAAGATTAAGCCTTTATGTTAATGATCTCACTTCATCTTTGTAACAATGAGGTTGGTTCATCATCATCCTGGTTTGAAAGATGAGCAGACCAAGACTCTATAAAGCGACTTGTTTGAGGTCACACATGCAGTAGGTGAGGGAGCTGGGATATGAACTCTCTCCTTGTTTCCCATCATTGACTGGCCTCATTCATCCTGGGAGTCAAGTGTAGACCAAGCTTAGCAGCAGCTGCTGAGATTGACATCAGCAGTGGACACAGGGATGACACCGGCAGGTTCTGATGTCAGCACCAGGCAGGCCAGTGAGGAAGGGGCATCGTGTTGACATTGAGATTTCCCCAGGTGTATGCTAGGATGGGAAACAAAATGACACTGAACTTGATACAAGGAGAATGTTAGTAGAGTCACTTCTGGTGCAAAGAGGGCTCTGAGGGTTGGCCTAGAAGGTTGACTTCAGGAGGGTGTAAGAGTGGCACCATATGGGGTGTGAGGTTGGCCGCAGCAGGCTGTGATGTGAGCATTAGGTTGGTGTTGAGGTTGGCCCTACGTGGGCCTGAATTTCACCTCAACTAGACCCTGAGAGGGGCTCCAGATGGACATTGGGCAGGCTGTGACGGTTGGACCGTCCAGGGTTGTACCCAGCCTCAGGGCCTTGAACTCGGGACAAGCCACAGTGGTTGAGGCTGGCACTCCCACAGCTGGCATCCTGCTCAGAGTGTTCAACCTGTGAGGACAAAATAAAGAGCAGAGAACAAACAGAGAGAGGAAAGTTGTGTGTTGGTTTTGGAGGGGAAAGAGGTGGGAAGAGGATTAACACCAGCTTGGCAGGTATTAGTCCCCTTAATCCTCATCACCAACGTGCACCTGGGCTGGATGCAAGCCTGGGCGACTCCTCTTCCCCCTTGTTTCTTAAAAAGCTGGGACGTAGAAACTTGGGGAGTTTGTTTGTTTCTCATTGAGGTCAGCACCAGGAAGTGCACTGAGTGTTAGAAAGGCTGCCATGAGCTGACCCGGCAGTGGGTGGCAGTAGTCAGACTGGGAGAACTAGGAGATTGAGAGGTCAGTGAATTTGACCATATTGATTATCACGGAGTGTGGCATGAGAGATCCGTCTCTGAAGTCACATGAGAGGGATACACTCTAGTGGTCAGTGGCTTGGGCACAGGCTTCCAGAGTGAACCCAGGAAAATCCCTTCCTTTTGCTGGGCCTCAGTTTCCCTTTCTGGATGGATGGAACAGTGGTTCAGAGCAAGGTTAAGGCATGCATTGGAATCCTAACCTTGTCCCTTCCTGGTTGCATGACCTTGAACAGCTGACTTAACCTGTCTGAGCCTTATAAAACACCTGACTCTTGGGCTGTTTTGGTGAGGAGTGTGGGGGCTAATGCATGCGAGGTACATGGCATTCAGTGCTTGATGAATATTAGCTGCTCTTATCATTAATCTGCAGGTTTAAGGGTATGGGAGAGATGGTCTCTAATCCCCTCTGGCTTTTGCATTCCCTGGTCTAAAGTTCCAAAATCTTTCCCTTTGGGGAAGTGGGGGAAGGAGAGAGGGTGTTTTGGGAACCTCCCTCCCCATCCCTTCCTCAGCACAGGCAAGCTGACCCCACTGGAGCTGTGCATAAGAAATTGACCTTAGGTAGCCATTGTTAGAGAACTGGTGTTCCCATTTGGGGCTGTCTTTTCACTTTGATTCTTCATACTTCTGGAGTTCTTCCGCTGATTCCTTCTCATCTGGAGCATGTGTTGCTTCTTACTTTTGAATTTTCTTTTGTTTACATAATGACATGCCCGGTTTAATCTCTGAGTCCATAGGTGGTGCCTGTGGGTGAAAATCAACCGCAACCTGTATGTTGAGTCCGTAAATCCAGTGAAAAGAGCATGCAAATTGACCTCCCTGTCAGTAGGTGGCGCCTGCCAGAAGGAACAATCTGCAATGCTATTTTTTGGTCCTGTTTTCTGTATTCTCTTTCCTCGGGAGAAGCATTCTAATGCCCCAGGTAGTGGGTGGCACCCTAGAACTTCCAGGTAAGTATTCTCCACCATAGCAGAGGCAGATGGGGGAGTGTGGCTGTGCAGGGCTGGGTCAGGTGAGACTGCCCTCAAGCTCCGTGAATGCTGCCAAGGGATGTGCTTCAGCAGTGGTCAAGATTCCACTCTCTACCTCTGGGCCAAGCTGCCAGGGAGGGGCTGACGTGGCCGCACTCAACCACAAAATCTGCATGCAGAGGTGGGGCTCTCTGAGACTTGCAATCCCACTGGCTGGTACAGGCCTCACTACTTTCCACCCTTCCCTATTCCCCAATTTGTCCAGGCCTCTGCCAGCTCAGGAAGTCACACCAGCAGAGCACACTCCTCTGTCCCCTGCTTGGGTAGCATGGTCATTGCAACAGTATTAATTTTTCTTAACCATGATCATGGGATGTCTTTCCATATAGTTGTGTCCTCCTCAATTTCCCTCATCAGCGTTTTGTAGTTTTCATTGTAAAAGGCTTTCACCTCCTTGTTTAAAACCTGGGTATGTTTTTATAGTTATTTTAAGTGGGATTGCTTTCTTGATTTCCTTTTCAGCTATTACATTACCGGTGTATATCAATGCTACTACTGATTTTGTATGTTGATTTTGTATCCTGCAACTTTATTGAATTTGTTTAACAGTTTTAAGTGAAAGCAATAGATTCTGTTGTCAAGGAAACCCCTCCCAATCTTCCAGGCTCAATGAAGAGAAGAGATCAAAGAAAGTTCTTACAGGAAAGAGAGTTGGAACTGGATAAATAAATAAATGCATGGAAGGCAGAGGGAGGTATGGATAGAATGCATATAGAGTACTCTAGAATGGGATACTAATTTTATTTTTTATACACCATTTCAATTCTCTAGATATATGCATGTACATGTACATAGAAGCTCACACTTTTACATGAATATATCCATACAAAAGGAGTTATCATGTAGCAAGAAATATTTAGAAATTACCAGATGTATGGATTGATGAGAGTCTTATTCTGATGTGGTAAAATTTAATGGAAATTTAATGAAATTGTTTTCGTTATGAATAGCAGGAAGAGTTTATGACTGGAATGATGGATGGATGGTTGCATAGATGAAAGAGTTAATAGATGGGTGAAGGGTTAATGGATAGATGATTTGAGATACATGAATAATGGTTAGAAGGATGGATGGCCAGAAAGATTAATAGATGTATGAATGATGGAAGGGATAATGAATGGATGGATGAAATGGTGGATGGATGGATAAATAGAAAGTTGCTTGATCGATATATAGATAATAGAACAAAAGATGTTTGTGCAGAAAGAATAATAAATGGACTTTTAATGAATTTATGGATCAATGGACATAAGGAAGAGAAGGTACAGGGATAGATAGATGGAAGGATGGAAAGAATGGGGTGAGCCTGTTTGGAACTGAAGAATGTGGGCAGTTAGAAATGGATGCACTGGAGAAAGGGATCTACCTAAATGGAGGAGGCAGAGACCTATGGGTTAGGCATGCGTATGTGTGTAAGAAGATTAGAAGTAAGGTCGGCTATGAGGGCTTCAGCAGATACAAAGAGTATCACTCAGTAATCCATTAAAAATATGAATAGAAATGACTCAGAAAACACTCTAGAGACAGATGATGTGGGTTCAATATAAAGTGGTCCTACCACTTACTGTGCGACATAACTTAACCTTTCTTACCCTCCACTTTTTCATTTGCAAAATCAGTACAATATTAGTAGCTCTCTGAAAGGAGTTGATGCAATAGTTCATGTAAAGTCATTATCAAAGAACTTGGAACATAAGGAGTATGTTATAATCAGCATCTGTTTTCATTGTTTTTGTTGCTACCTACCATGACCTTGGAAGTTTCGGTCTACTGAAGCCAAGATTCCACGGTCACTGAACTCATCTGCTTGGTCTACTAGGGCTTCCTTTACTGCTTCATGTCCACATAAAACAACTATTGGCCGGGGTCCCACGTACACAGTGAACATGGGCCATGTTTCTCGCTGAGCTGGGAGTGAGGAAAGACACAAGAGGAGGGGGTTAATTGGAATACCAAGTGCAGACCAATCAAGGATTTTAGAGGATAACGATTTCATAGGGACACAAATGTGGGAAGAATGATGAATACAGTTAAACCCTAGGCTTGGAAGGACTACCAGGAAAAAGGTATAGAAATCTTTACTTCTGTGATCTTGGGCAAGAACCTGTCCTTTCCCGCAAGACTTAGTTCCCTCATCTGTAAAATAATAAACCGGGATTAGAAGAATTCCAAGATCCACGCTTCTCTCTCTGAAATGCTAAATTTCTAGAATCTTAAGATTTCATGATGGTAAGTCACAAATTTCTACGGCAACCTGAGTCCAAGAGTCCTTGTGTATAAAAATATGATGTACTGAGGTTCCAAAGTCCTGAGATCTTGAAAGTCTTATTTTGATGCCCTAGGAACTTGTGTTTCCAAAATTTTAGGTTTCTGGAATTCCAGAATTCTAAGGTTTGGAAAGTCTGTGTTTCCAAGAGACTACTTTCAAGAAGTTGCAAGGTTCTATGTGTATGGGGCTATAGCATTCATTGCTTCTAGCCCTGTGTGAGAGAACTCACCTTCAGGAAAGACTGAAAGGTGGCATCAGTGCGAACTTGTAGCAGGTTCCCCAGGAGAGGTATTGGTGTGGGACCTGGGGGCAGCTTTCCTCTCTTGTTGGTTAATTTCCAGGCAATGAGCATGATGAGGCAAGACAAGCAGAGTCCCAAAAAGACAGCGAAACTGGATCCCAGCTCCACGGTGGTGCCAGGCCAAGAAGTTGTATCCTGGGCACCAGATCCTGCCTAGATAGGTTCTGGGAAATCAACTTATACAGAAATCTGGACCCCCTCAGATTCAAATTTCCTGGGCAAAGACAGCATCAGGTAGGAGATTAACTTTTCTGGGGGGTGGTTATATAACATATAATCTCCTTGCAGAATAAAGGTAAATTGAATTCGCACAGGGAAATCCACTGGGGCCATTCCCCTTTCTTTGTATTTCCAGTCTCCCAATTCTTCTCCCTCAGCCTAACTTATGATTCAGCATTTCTTGGTGGGGTGCAAGAGGCAGTTGAATATCTTTTTAGGCCATTGCGTTTAGGGTTCAGACAATCTGGGCATAAGTTTCAGATCCATCTTTTCTTGCCTAGGTAAGTCACTGAACCTCTCGGCCTGTTTTCCAATCTATCAGATAGAGTAAATATGTTGCTTTAGAAAGTCTTGATAGACAACAGGGAAGACTTTTGGTTCATCCTTTAATTAGAAATGACCATGATTAAGCAGTGTTTTTAAATTTTAAATTTTTTAATTGACACATAATAACTGTACATATTTATGGGTACAGTATGATTCTCTTTCTTTTTTTTTTTTTTGAGACAAGGTCTCACGCTATGGCTGTGCTAGGGTGCAGTGGCATCGTTATAGCTCACTGCAAGCTCTAACTCCTAGGCTCAAGCAATCCTCCTGCCTCAGCCTCCTGAGTAGCTGTAACAACAGGTGCATGCCACCACACCCCGCTAATCTTTCTGGTTTTTTGTAGAGATGGGGTCTCACTCTTGCTCAGGCTGGTCTCAAACACCTGGCCTCTCAAAGTATTAGGATTACAGGTATTAGCCACCTAGCGTAGCCACTGTATGATGTCTTGATACATGTGTACAATGTGTAACAACCAAATTAAGGTAATTAGCATATTCATCACATGAGACATTTATCATTCCTTTGTGGTGAGAACACTCAAATTCCTCTCTTGTAGCTATGTCTTAAATCTGCTGCTAAGATATCTTTCTCAGGGTAGAGACCCAAGTTTAGGCTGTGTCCTTTGACTCTCTCAGCTTCTGCCTCCCATCCCGTTCTGATGCCCCCAACACTCCCTCCTCCCTATACCCATTCAGAACCCATCTCTTAACTACCTGCGGTGGCATGTGTGTGGTGGTGGTGGTGGTTTGTGAGTCTGGTCTTCATATTGAGACAGGAAGGGAGAGAGAAAGTATCCTTACCCAGGTGAGGGAGGCAGTGATCTGATGTCTCCACCTAATCCAGGAAGAATGGAGCTGGGGGAGGCATCTATGAGGCCAGGTTAACGGATTGGGGAAAAAGGGAAGGCTAAGAAGGGTGAGAAGGGAGGAAGTGTTCCTTCCTGGCCTCTTCATTATCCATCACCCTGCCCCTCTGGAATTACAGCAATCATGTAGTCATCAAAAAAAAATTACATAGGGAGGAGCCAAGATGGAGGACGAGAAAAGGGGCCAGTCAGAGTTTCTCTGCAAAAAAGACAAATTTTAGAAAAAAGAGAAAAAAATAAACTATCAGACAAACATAGATCAGGTGAGGGTCAGAAGGAAGGGTGCCTGAAACTGCAGGAGACTCCACGAAAAGATGTTGTGGAGGAGAACTGGAAGGAGAACGGTCCTGAGAGGCTTGGAGACCAGCGACAAGGGTAGGTGGAGCAGTTACCTTTCCCCTCCCTTGCATCTCGGACTGTTGGTGGGCTCCTGAGCGGTTGGAGAGACCTGCCGACACCAGCCCAGAGACGGCTGCCGCCAGTGAGCAGTGGCCTCTTGCGGACATGGCGCCGGGTTCCCAGCCACCTCGGGGCACTTTCCCGGGGCAGACCCGAGCCTATGAGCAGACGCCATATTGCTCCATTCTCTCCTTCCCCCTCCCTACCTGAGGGTGCCCAGAGAGACAATTTAACCATCACACAGAGGCATCTCCAATGAACGGGACTTTTCCTTTTGGGGCTATACAGCAGACTGAGGGGTACTCAGACTGCCAGCTGCCTACCTGCCAGCCCTCCCACGTGCTGCTTGCCTGGGAACTCCAGGACAGTGGGGCAAATCCCAAGATGGAATGAAATTGATCCAGCTTGGGCATCCTGTAGGTGATTCAAGACCAGCACCCCTCCTCCTAGCAGGATCAGGGATCGATCTTCAGGGCCCAGGGGACAGGCCTGCAGACCAGACCCTGTGCACCCAGGTCATGATGGCACTGACCTGGGGCACGGAGGAGAGATCTGTGAAAGAGCCTACTGAGGAGTGTGTGCCTTCAGGGGCAGGTCAGCATCCCTGAGTGGCAGCCCTCCTCCCAAAAGAGGGCTGTGCACCCAGCTCAGGCTGCAATCTTGGGTAGGAAACCTCCCAGCCCACATCACAGCCAGGGGAGATCCATCGGCCTGAGGTCCCGCTTGCTGGCAGAGGCCTGGGAGAGGCCACGGAGCGGGGGAGAGTGGAGGGGAGCAAGACCTGCTCCAGAGTGCAGGTCTTGGACAGCCCCACCCCCCAAGCCCAGACTTTCAGCTGAGTAGAACCATTTCAGCCCCTCCCAGCAGCTTTGCACAGAAACAAAGAGCAGACCTTTGACCGCTGCTGACAGCAGTTATGGAGCCTGAGGGCAGGCTTACCCAACCCAGCCCCACCCAGACTCACTCCTGGTCCTGCCCCCAGTGAGGTGGAGAACAAGGACACACCTGGAAATCCCAGGGCCCCACCCATCAGCTGAGGCACAAGAGGGCCTCTGTAGAGGAACAAGAGCTAGCTGTAGGACCCAAAAACAGCACGCTCCTCCCTGAAAGTGCCACCTACTGACAGGGAGGTCATCCTGCACACGCTTTTACTGCATGTACTGCATCTACTGATTCATCATAAAGGGTGTGGTTGAATCTCACCCACAAACACCATCTACTGGCTCAGAGACTAAACAGGGTGTGTCATTATCCAAATGAAAACCTAAATGCAAGAAGGAACAACGGATCCAGATGGGAAGGAACCAGTGAAAGAACTCTGGAAGTATAAAGACTCAAACGGAAAGCACACCCCCAAAGAGGAATAACAGCTCCCTGACAATGGACATTAACCAAACTCAGAACACTAAAATGACAGAAGAAGAATTTCAAACGCGGATTGTAAGAAAACTGAATGATATGCAAGAAAAAATGGATAACCAACACAAAAAAAATCCAAGACTTGGGATAAAAATTCACTAAAGAAATTGAAATATTAAAGAAAAACCAAACTGATCTCCTGGAAATGAAGAACTTATTCAGGGAACTACAAAACACCATGGATAGCCTCAAGAACAGGGTCAATCAAACAGAAGAGAGAATCTCAGAGATTGAAGATGACTCCTTTCAATTAAATAAGTCAGTCACAGAGATTGAGCAGAAAATTAAGAGAAAAGAAATAAGCCTACAAGAAATGTGGGATTATGTGAAAAAACTGAACCCGAGGGTGATAGGGGTTCTGGAAGGTGAAGAAGATAACACTCAAGGGCTGGATAAACTATTTGAAGAATTAATAGAGGAGAATTTCCCAGGCCTTGCTAAAAGTCTAGATATGCAGGCACAAGAAGCTCAACAGACCCCAGGGAGATTCAATGCAAATAGGAATACCCCACATCACGCAGTGATCAGATTGACCAAAATATCCACTAAAGAGGCCCTTCTCTGAGCTGTAAAGTGAAAGAAACAAGTAACATACAAAGGAAAGCCCATCAGAATAACTCCAGATTTCTCAACTGAAACCATACAAGTAAGAAGAGACTGGGGCCCTATCCTCACTCTTCTGAAACAGAATAATGCCCAGCCTAGAATCTTGTACCCTGCTAAACTAAGTTTCATATATGAAGGAGAAATAAAGACATTCTCAGACAAGCAAAGACTGAGGGAATTCACCAAGACAAGGCCAGCTCTCCAAGAAGTACTCAAAACAGAATTACACAAGGATCAGCACAATAAACACTCTTGAATGTGAAACCACTCAAAAGTTAAAGATCAAAGACTAGATTCCACAATGGCTCAAGAGAGAAAACAAAGCAACAAAATGCAACCCAACAGAATGAACTGTAATTCACCCCACTTACCAGTTCTCTCAATAAATGTGAATGGTTTGAACTCCCTCTCAAGAGACATAGGCTGGCTGAATGGATAAAAAAAAACAAAAAACACAACAAGCTAAGCGTCTGCTGCCTCCAGGAAAGGCATCTAACAGACAAGGATGCATTTAGACTCAAAGTAAAGGGGTGGAAATCAATATTTCAAGCAAATGGAAGCCAAAAGAAGGCTGGTGTGGCAGTTTTGATCTCAGATAACTTGGTTTTTAAATCAACAAAAGTAATAAAAGACAAAGGGGGTCACTATATAATGGTGAAGGGTACAGTTCAGCAAGAAGATGTAACAATTCTAAATATGTATGCACCCAACTTAGGTGCACCCAGATTCATAAAGCAAACTCTACTTGATCTAAACAAATTCATAGACAGTAACACCATAATAGTCGGAGACTTCAACACCCCACTGACAGAACAGGACAGATCCTCCAATCAGAAAATTAACAAAGAAATAATGCACTTAAACAGAACTCTAGAACAAATGGGCTTGACTGACATTTACAGGACATTCTACCCAAAAACCACTGAATACACGTTCTTCTCATCAGCTCATGAGACATTCTCTAAGATTGACCATATTCTAGGACACAAAGCATGTCTCAAAAAATTAAAAAAAAATAGAAATCATACCATGCATCTTCTCAGATTGCAGTGGAATAAAAACAGAAATCAACCCCAACAGAAACTCTCATCTCTACACAAAGTCATGGAAGTTAAACAACATTCTGCTGAACGAGTCCTTCATAAACGAGGAAGTAAAGATGGAAATCAAAAGATTCTTTGAAGTAAATGGCAAAGGTGACACAAGTTATCAAAATCTGTGGGACACAGCCAAAGCAGTCCTGAGAGGAAAGTTTATTTCCATAAATGCCTATATCAAAAAGCCAAAAAGATCACAAATAGGCAACCTAATGAATCGACTCAAAGAACTGGAAAAAGAAGAACAGGCCAACCCCAAACCCAGCAGAAGAAGGGAAATTAATAAGATCAAATCAGATCTAAATGAAATTGACAACAGGGAAAGTATACAGAAGATTAATAAAACAAAAAGTTGGTTCTTTGAAAAAATAAATAAAATTGACACACGTTTGGCTAAACTAACAAAAAACAGAAAAGAAAAATCCCTAATAAGCTCCATCAGGAAGAAAAAAGGAGAAGTCACAACTGATGCCGTGGAGATTCAAGATATAATTTATGAATATTACAAAAACCTTTATGCACACAAACTGGAAAATGTGGAGGAAATGGACAAATTTTTAGAAACACACAGCCTCCCTAGGCTCAACCAGGAAGAAATACAATTCCTGAACAGACCAATATCAAGGACCAAAATTG
>RJWJ010020339.1:0-29186 GCA_004363605.1 Indri indri | reverse complement strand
TGAATTCTCAAAGAAACTGGAAAGACAAAGAAACAACCTACATAGAGAAATATCTGAGTCAGAGTAGGTAGTGCCTTCATCTCATCATTACCAGTTGAATTAAGTTAAATTAAATGAATTAACTGATAATATTAAGCTCTTTATTTCTTAAAATTAGAGTTACTAAATGAAAATAAAAATGGAGAGCATAGGTTATGCATGGCTACCTTTCTAAACTTAGAACATTTCTAACTTATATAATTAAGATCTAAAAGTTCAATGTAAGTTTGTAGTTTGAACCTTGAATTCACTAAGAATCTACTGAAAATGAAGTTTACAGGAACACTCCAAGATAAAATTTTTTTTTTAATTTGTTTTTCTTTTTTTGAGACAGGGTCTCCCTCCATTGCCTGGGCTAGAGTGTAACGGCATCATCATAGCTCACGGCAACCTTATACTCCCAGGCTCAAGCTATCTACCTGCCTCAGCCTCCCTAGTAGCTGGGACTACAGGTGTGTGGCACCATGCCCGGATAATTTTTAAATTTTTTGTGGACACAGGATCTCCCTGTGTTCGTCAGGCCGGTTTTGAAGTCCTGGGCTCAAGCGATCATCCCACTTCTACCTCCCAAAGTGTTGGGATTATAGGCATGTCCAAGATAAAATAAATGTGAAACACCAAGGCCATGTTGCCATGTGTATCTTTTCAAAAGTAATTAGGGAAAACCAGTTTTAATCCTCTTGGAGTCTTCCAACTAGTTGAGATATATAGGAAAAAAGGTCAGAATGTGAAGAAAAGGGGAAATTGGAAATGAAATTTCTTTCAAGAGAGCTGTCGTTCGGCTTCGGGTCCCACTCCCTCTTTGAGAAGAGACTGAGTTCTACTTTCCTACTCCAAACCTAGTAAAGAGGGCTTCAAGAGAATCCCCCAGACAGTACTGCTTTGTTTTTTTCCTTCATTTGGGGGCCAATGCCTAACATACACCTGAAAAAGCCAGGGTCAACTCTGAGGTAGAATCTGACTCCTACCCAAGAAATCTTGAAGTCAACAAAAGACTGTTTGGTGATGGAACCAAGAGAATGGCCTCACTGAAGTGCATGTTAATTTCCAAAGTTTACAGGACACAGATATCCAAGAGTATTTGCAGTAGACCACAACCCAGATAGAGGTTGCCTTGAACCCTCTCCAATAGGAATGTCTGAAAAAGTAAGATGTGAACAGAAAGAGACTAGAGGTCTAGTACTGTTTGATCAGAGGCAGAGGAAGGAAATACAAGGTACCAGAATAGGATTGCATCTACTCAGACTAAGGCAACAGAAGGAGAAGGGAGCCAAAAGCTACCCCCATCCCAAGGAGCCAATGGAAACCTCTGAATCAGAGAACACAAAGCCATGCCCATTCCGATGATGAACAGCCTGAAACATCTGCCTCACAGAAGCCATTAACTAAATAAAAACCACCCTACCTCCTTATCTGTTTTCTCTCCTCTGCCACAACCTCCCAGTACCCAGATTTGAACTTATCCAATAAAAGCAGTAGTTAAAGTACATGAAGAGATAAGAGTTCAGAGGAGAATATATATATATATACACATATATATGTATATATGTGTGTGTGTGTGTGTGTATATATATATATATATATATATATATATATATCCCTTCTTTCACTGTAGGATTCCAGATTAAAGATGGCCTAGGTCGTGTAAAGAATTTTTATAAAAGTCTAATTCAAATGTCAAGTTTTGCTTAATATAATATTTTGAACTGAACTTGCTATTACTGATTATTACTTAAATTGATCCTAGGATTGCTATTATTTAAGAATGAGGCAGAAAAATTCTAAATCTTGTCATGATTTTATCCAGAAAAAGGGAAAGTTTATACTCTCTAAATAAAACATAAGATAACAATGAGAAATACTTTGATTTTTTAAATTTAGAAATATTAACGGGGTACAAAAGGTTTTGTTACATAGATACTTTGTATAATGCTTAAGTCAGAGATTTTGGTGTGTCCATCACCAGAATAGTGTTCATTGTACACAATAGGTAAGGTTTTATCCCACATCACCCTTTGTGTTGTCTGCTTTGTTGGTTGTAGGTAGATGGTTTTATTTCTGGGTTCTCTATTCCGTTCCATTGGTCTGTGTTTCCACTTTTATACCAATACCATGCTGTTTTGTTTGCTTGTAGTATAATTTTATACTTGTAGTATAATTTGAAGTCAGGTAATGTAATGCCTCCAAATTTGGGGAGGTTGGTTTGTTTGGTTTTTACTTAGGATTGCTTTGGCTATTTGGGCTCTTTTTTGGTTCCAAATGAAGCTTAGGATTATTTTTCCTGGGTCTATGAAATAAGATTTTGGTATTTTTATGGGAATTGTGTTGGATCATAAATCACTTTGGGAATTATGGACATTTTAATGATTTTGATTCTACCAATCCATGAGTAAGGGATGTTTTTCCATTTGTTTGTGTCATCTGCAATTTCATTCATCAGTATTTATAGTTCTCCTGGTAGAGATATTTCATCTCCTTGATTAAGTATACTTCTAGGTATTTTATTTCCTTTGTATTTATTGTGAATGGTATCAAGTCTTTGATTTGACTCTCAGACTGATTGTTGTTAGTATATAGAAATGCTACTGATTTGTGTACATTGATTTTGTAACCTGAGACTTTGCTGAATTTATTTATCAATTCTAAGTGTCTTTTGGTTCAGTCTTTAGGGTTTTACAGACATAAGATCATATTGTCAGTGAAGAGGGATAGTTTGATCACCTCTTTCCTGATTCAGATGCCCTTTATTTCTTTCTCTGGTTTGATTTCTCTGGATAGCACTTCCAAAACAATGTTGAATAGAAATGATGACAGTGGACATACTTGTGTTGTTCTAGTTCTTAAGGGGAATGCTTTCAACTTTTCCCCCTTCAGTGTGATATTGGCTTAGGGTTTGTCATATATGTCTCGTATGATTTTGATGTATATTCCTTTTATGCCTAGTTTGTTGGTGTTTTTATCATGAAAGGGTGGTGTACTTTATCTTATGCTTTTTCTGTATCTATTGAGATGATTCTATGGTCTTTGTTTTTCCTTCTGTTTATATGGTAAATCATGTTTATTGATTTGCATATGTTGAACCATCCTTGCATCACTGGATGAAACCCACTTGATCATAGTAAATTATCTTCTTGATGTGTTGTTGAGTTTGATTTGCTAGTATTTTGTTGAAGATTTTGTGTGTGTGTGTTTTGTTTTTTATTTATTTTTTATGTTGAGGATTTTTGAATCTACGTTCATAAGGGATATTGGTCTGTAGGTTTCGTTTTTTGTTGTGTCATTTCCTGGATTTGGTATCAAGGTGATACTGGCTTCATAGAAAGAATTAGAGAGGATTTCCTTCTTCTTGATGTTGTGGAATAATTTCTCTATGGGATAAGTATCAGTTCTTCTGTGTAGATCTGGTAGAATTTGGCTGCGAATCCATCTTGTCTGGTGCTTTTTTGTTGTTATTGATTGTGGGAGTTTTTTTTATTATGGCTTCAATCTTGCTGCTCATTATTGGTCTATTCATGATTTGTATTTCTTCCTGATTGAGTCTTGGGAGGTTGTCTGTTTCCAGGAATTTATTCATTTCCTCTAGATTTTCTATTCTGTGTTCATAAAGGTTTTTGTAGTATTCACTGTTGATATTTTTTATTTCCATGGTATCAGTTTTAAATTCTCCTTTTTCATTTCTGATTGAGCTTATTTGAGTTCTTTCTCTTATATTTCTGGATAATCTGGCTAGAGGTCTATCAATTTCATTTATAATTTCAAAAAAACAACTTTTTGTTTCATTGATCCTTTGTATTTTGTTGTTGTTGTTGTTTCCATTTCATTTAGTTCTGCTCTGAGCTTTGTTATTTCTTTTCTTCTTGTTACTTTGTATTTGGTTTGTTCTTCTTTTTCTAGGTCCTTGAGATGTGACATTAGGTTGTTAACTTGTGATCTTTCTGTCTTTTGACGAAGTCATTTAAGGCTATGAATTTTCCCCTTAGGACTTCTTTTTCTGTATCCTATAGATACTGAAAGCTTATGTCCTTTATGTTGTTCAGTCCAAGGAATCTTTGATTTCCATCTTAATTTCATGATTGACCCAAGGATCATTCAGCAGCAGGTTGTTTAATTTCCATGACTTTGTGTAGAATTAAGTGTTTCTCTTGAAATTGATTTGTAGTTTTATTCCACTGTGGTCTGAGAAGATACACAATATGATTTTTTTTAATTTGCTGATACTTGTTTTGTGGGCTAAAATATGATCAATTTTAGAGAATTTCCCATGTGCTAATGAGAAATATTTTGGTAGCAATACATTCTACTCATTTCAATGAATAATAGCAAATAAAAATGAATATGAAATTATAATTTAGTATTAATTTTAGACCAAAATAGTTAGCTGAGATGTCCTGGAATCCCAAGAAAACATTTTCCTTCTCTAAGCTAATTGTTTATGCCTATTCTCAAACCTTGAGTCTTCAGCCCCCTCTGCACTCAACTGAGAATCTTGTATATGAATTCAAAGTCTTTTGGCTATTGTCTGAGCCCTGTATTCTTGGATTCCATCCACTTGGAGGACAGACACTTGGCATATTCTGTTTATCTGAGGCTGTCTCTGTAGGAACTGAGGATGGATAATTAAGACCTCTCCCCATCAGAGTTAGCTCCATGGTATCAATATTACTCCCTACTGAAAATTTCATCTCCCAGTGACTCTCTGTTGAAAGAGTTAATATATAAAATATTTGTGTTTCTCAAACTCACAAAGATTGCATTGTTTCATTTGGCATTCATCCATTTATTCATTCATTTACCTATTTGTTGATTGTTCAGTTACTATTCATAGAGTTTTACAATATGCTAGATGTTAAATGTTAAAAATAACTGGGGGGGAAAAGCTGTTACAAGATGCTAAATGGTAGGTTTTCAGTCTTGCAATTGTGGCCAAAAATAATAGATAAGTGTTTTTCACCTATCTTTATCATGTAAATAGATAGACATATGAGACAGAATATTAATTGTTGACAGTTGCTCTGGAGAGGGTTACTGGAAGGCTGTGTGTGTCTCTCTCCTCTTTGCAAGAGGCCATGGTTTATGGCCAGACAATTTCTGAAAAGTGAGTTTATAGTTGGTCAACTAAAGAGTGCACTCCATCATTGAATGTTGCAGAAAGATGTCTACACAAATATCTCAAAGGAGCCCACAAAGTTTGTCATTAGAGGAAAAGCCAGCATTTGGATATCCACTTTTTTAGGGCATTAAATTCTATTACAACTACAGCAATGAAATAAGGCTTTTATAACCCCTTTACCTCTTTTCCTCACTATACACTGAACCCAACCCTTAAACAGACAGAGATAAAAATGTAAGAATATGATAAACTAGTGAATCAAGAAAGAAAGTAGGGCCAGGCTCGGTGGCTCATGCCTGTAATCCTAGCACTCTGGGAGGCTGAGGCAGATGGATTGTTTGAGCTCGGGAGTTCGAGACCAGCCTGAGCAAGAGTGAGACCCCGTCTCTACTAAAAATAGAAAGAAATTAATCGGACAACTAAAAATATATATAGAAAAAATTAGTCGGGCATGGTGGCGCATGCCTGTAGTCCCAGCTACTCAGGTGGCTGAGGCAGTAGGATCACTTGAGCCTGGGAGTTTGAGGTTGCTTTGAGCTAGGCTAACACCAAGGCACTCACTCTAGCCAGGGCAACTGAGTGAGACTCTGTCTCAAAAAAAAAAAAAAAGAAAAAAAAAAAAAAAGAAAGAAAGAAAGTAGACACACCACATGCTTATTTATCCTTTTCAATCTTTGAGGCCTGAGTTATACCAAAGATGACACACCACATGCTTATTTATCCTTTTCAATCTTTGAGGCCTGAGTTATACCAAAGATTGTGCAGAGAATGAAGAAGCTTTAAATTGAATGAAATATTTAAACGTTGGTATTAGATTGCATTGAGCTTTTTAATATCTTAGAATGGGCATAGGCAATATAATAAAATTATTTCAGGATTTCATAGTAACGTTCAACATTTTAAGCAAATTGGTTATATAATACTTTTAAGGAGCTCAATGTCTAGAAAGACAGAGAGGCTGCACATAAATCATTAAAATGCAATTTATTTATCCAACCAATATTTATTGGCCATGTGCTATATACTAGGCATTGCTCCAGGTATTGGGAATATAGCCATGAATACTATGTGAGATCCCTTAACATAGGTTTTAAAAAACATACTTTGAAATTGTAGAGGTAATTAGTTCTCTCCTGGGGTTTGTGGGAAGGCTTCATGGATGTAATCTTTTTATATATCTTGACAGAGGCAAAAGTTTGCCAAGGTAGGAACTGCCCAGTCACTGGAAACAATGTGTGCAGAGGGAGACAGGAAAAAGGCAGAAACAGCATGGTAGCCATGCACTGAAACTCAGCATGGTGTCTTGAAGAAAGCATGGATATTGAGTCAAAGAGATCTAAATTTACATGTAGGTGAAATCTTAGCTGACTAACAGCTGGCAATTGTATTACCTTACCTGTTTTACATCTCTACACCTTTTAAGTTTTTCTCAAGTATTAAAGATTATGAATAAAACATACATCACCTGGTGTTAGGCTTGTGCCTTCTCAATTCTGGAGTCACTGCTGTGTCACCCTCTGATATGTCTGAAGTTGTCAAGATTGTGGGTGGTGTTCTGATCTCTTATTAATATAATAGTCACTTTGCTGAAGTCAGGGAGAATGCTTCCAGTGACACTTTTGCCTGTCAGGAGACTATCTTCCATTAGAAAAGTTACAGTTTTTTCCTAAGTGGGAATTGTTTACCTATTGATATAATTTTGATGAAGGAGGGATAACCCCTAGCCAGGCAGAGAAATAAACCAAATCGTGGTTAAAGAGTGAAAGATGTCATAAACAGATAATACACTGTTAGTCCTAAAGTAGTGCTACAGGTTTATAGAGATGCATGCATGCATGTAAATAATGTTCCTTATTCAACAATAGATAATATGCATCAGACACCAGGATATGTATTCTAGATACTTTATCTTATTTAATTCTCCCAACAATCTGATGATGTGGCATTGTGATCCATACATATTACATTGAGGATCAGAGAGGTCAAGTAACTCATCCAGTCCCATAGCTAGTAAGTCACACACCAGTTTTCTCTTACTCCAGAACCCATAACTTTACATACTGTTGACCACTGCTCATTATTAGAATCATTCTTAATTACAGGTGTTTCCATCTCAGTTTCCAGCATTTTATACTAATTTCTGGGAAGCTGGGCCAGGGACAAAGGATAATTGAGGGCCCACCACAAAACACCCAATGTCCCCTTCTCTCTGATTTCTACCTATTGTCCTTGTCCTAAGTCTCACTAGCCTGTTTCACTTTCTCTCCCATGGAGTTGAATTATTTCTTCATCTAATACGCTCCCACAAGTTTCAGAGGCTGACCTGGTTGTTAGACGTAGGATTGGCTGTCCCTGCAATGTATCTACTCATTTCTCCTCCTGTATGTTTCTTTGACTTTCCTTCAAATAGATCCTTTGGTATCTTCTTAACACGTTAGATTATATCTAAATTCCTAGAGGGTACACAATTTAGAGATTATCATCCCAGTTATTATCACCATTATCAACATCAATATCATCTCCATCATTGTCATTATACTGAGAACAGTATAATGAAAACATTAGATACTGAGAACAACTTTTGCGGTAGTTTTGTTGATGTCAATAATGTGGGAATCATGTGAAAATTAGTTACTTAAGAGGCAAGTTTATGGCTTCTTTCCTACTCGCAGAATGAACTGTGGACTGTGAGGGAGTCATTCTTTCCAGTGGTCAATTATGTGGCCAATTTAACCAGAAGCTCTACTCCAGAGCAGAGACCAGGAATGCAATGTGCTGGTTCCCTCCACTCATGACACTTGCTGAACAGGATGCTTGAATGTATAGATGCATTTTCTGACTCTGTCAGCACGGGAATATTTTTGTTCTTCTGGTGGCCATATGGAGGTTGTACAAGTTCAATCTAGGGGTTTGACAGGTAATTTTTTTTGGACAGCAAATTCAAGACATGCTGTTCACTTAAATACTGTCAGTTTCAGCTTCAAATGTACACAGTTTCTGCCAAGGATGACATCTCATTTTCCCATCCTCTCTCCAGCAAGGAGGCTCCCCTGCCAGGCCCACTTAAAATAGCCCCTTTAGTTGTGCCTAGTACTTGTTAACTCTGTTGGGGTGGGTGACAATTTCTAAATCCTTAGTCATAATATCACCTATTCCAAAATTAATAATGGACAATGAAAATTCCCCTGACAACATGGGCAGAGGGAAGGAAGAAACTTCTATCATCTCAAAGTTTTGACAGTTGCTTAAACGTACTCTAGAGGATGATTGGCCTTATCCACAATCATTAAGGTCATTTAAAGGCTATTTGTCTAGTAAATCCCACTTTGCCCAGTAGATATGTTCTGAAGTCTTTTTGTAAACATAAATTTCTTATGAATAACATATAAACATCCCTGAGGGACTTAATTATACTAAGATATTATCATCATAGTTTGTAGTATAACTATCATTTCTGGAACACCTGTTTCATGGGAAGCATTTTGCATTTATTCTGAGTCAATTCTCACCACAACATTGCAAAGTAGCAATTATCACCATTTTGCTTATGAGAAAACCAAGAGCCAAGTATACTAATTTTATCTTCCATAGACCTAAGAAAGATAGAATTGTAATCAAGGTTTGCTAATTCTAAAACCTAAACATTTCTTTCTTGTCATATTAATTTCAAAATTAAAATGAACAAAAGTTGGTGAAACCATCTGTAAAATGAATAAACTTATGCGATGTAAAATATTACTCAAAAATACAACTAACATGCTCTTTTTAATTTTTTTGTGGAATTCATGGGCAGTGAGAGTAGTATAGGAGTAATTATGAACAATTATGTATTTTTAATTTGCATGCTACATTGGGAAGGTACCCTAGAATTTCTCTAGTTCTGTTCCCTTGTAGTGTTAGTTCCAAGTTTGTCATCGAGGAAGGTTAACTCACTTACTTACTTAATTCCACATATTATTTAGGGAGCAACTCCAGGACCAGAACCCTATCATTCTGACTCATGATACAAAGTAGAATAGCTACAATGCCTTGATTTTGAATATCCTATTGCGTAGTCTCCATAACCACTCAAATAATTGCACAAGTTTAGGCTTGCTGAAATGAGAGATTACTCATGAAGATAAAGTTTATTTTTTTTAGTTAATTTAAGTGAAATTTAGAGAAGTATTAACATGGTAGTAAAATTTTATTAAATGTACATTTTCTTATATCATAAAATAAAAAGTCAGAAATAGTGATCTATAAATACAAATTTTATTTTTTTAGAGGTTTTTTGTTAAGGAGTTGTATTAGTTTTTAAAAGAATTGAGATTTTCACTTCCCTACTTTAAAAAAAAAAAAAAAAAGGATTGCCCTGGGGACTTGTGCCTAACTGCGCTGACCCTATGTTCTTTATTTCTCAAACACTTCAGGAAGAGGAGGGGCTAAATATTGACAGAGATTGTGTGTGGTTTATGATGGCTTCTGCTTTGGTAATCTTGGGTGTTAAGATTACAAAAAGATTCTGAATAGGGTCCAGGGTCAGCTACAATGCAGGTGGGAGTGAGACTGTCATCATGTTCTTTTTTTCCACCCAGGAAGTCCAGCAACGGGGTTGGTGATAAAATTGTAATTCATATACCACAGAACAGGAACTTCACTCCCACAAAATCAATGATGCCATTTGTTTTCTAGCTTCACCATTTTGAACTTTTTTTTCTTTTTTAGAGTATACAGTCTTCAAAGTTTTCCCCTCACCCTAGCCTTTAGGAAGCACATATGCTTTGGGGTATTAACATGTCAGTGAAAATTATCTGTTAAAATTTTAGTCAATACTTTCTTTCTCTTTAAGAGAAATAATTAATCCACTTTGATGATTCAGAGCAATGTTGTGAACCACACTTCTCTTCCTTTCCTCCCTATTCCTTCTCCCACTTTTAAATCAGTGGTTCAAGAGCAAGACCTGAACAGCTGGTGGGTATTGGGAAGAATCATGGTCTTTAGGAGCCATGAGAGGACACCAAGATAAATGCGGTTGTTTAGCACTTTGTCTCCAGAACAATAGCCATTGGTTTCCAGAGCATTCTGGAATAAGTATTCTGGAATAATGTAAATTGTCCTGAACTTATTTGGAAGGCTGAACTTTAGGGGTCTTCCAGTAAATTCAAAACAGAGAATAAGTACATATGTCCTCACTGTCAATCACGATTTCTCACCTTGGGTCTATCATCTCCTTGATATGCTTCTACCTCCCCAGCAGAAAATCATTCCAGTCATTCTTCCTGTCCTTGAGGATTGTGCATACATCTGTCTGGTGTGTTTAGGGCTGGGAAAATGATTAACAACCATAAATAGAGATCCTTTTTCTCCTTTCTGGTACATTTTCTCTCTGAGTCTTGAGAAAAATATTCCATGTGATTTGGGTCTCAGGTGAAAACCAACAAGAATATGAAAGAGGTTTGGTCACAATCAATGTAAAATATTAAAACTGACTTGGTATTTCCCCATGTGATGATTTACAAAAAGGAACTATGTGAGGTGATGGATATGCTAATTAGTTTTATTGTGGTAATAATTTCACTGTGTGCATATATATATCAAAATGTCACTTGGTACACCTTAATATATATACAGTTTTTATTTCTCAGCTATACCTCACAAAGGTGGAGGAAAAATGTTTCTGATCAAACCAAAGACAACTAACGGGAGCAGATGATGCCATATCTATAAAGCTGAGTGACCAAATCTAAAATAATTCATTTAGATTAATGAGAGGAAAATGGAGTCATTGTTTTATGCTATTTCCTTCTTTCCTTCACCCCATGCTTGTAGTCATTTAAGATGTACTTTTTGAGAGCTTTAATATAAGTGATGTTCCAAGTTCTGGGTTTTCCATTGTAATGTATTTTCTATTAGTAGATATGGAATTTTATCCCAACACAGACCCTTAAAGATCATTTTACCCAATTTATTAAATCAAGTACTGACTAGCAACAATAATTAGAAGATGACAGGTAGAAAGAAGGTTCCTGACTAGATAGGGTCCTATACCTATGTTGTGAATGATTTCCATGGTCATTCTCTCCCTTCCACATGTCTTGAAGGCATCTTTCTAAGCCTCGAACATTTTGTTAGGGAAAATACTTAACAGGTAATATTTCAACTCAGAAGGATTTTCTTTTAACCCTCCCTGATTTTGCTATAGTTTACTATAGAGACACTGAAGGATTCGTCTACTCAAAGGTTATTTGTTTGGATATCATATGTTTTTCAAATATTGACTGCTATGTCATGTTCCAAAGATGTGGGACTGCAGGGAAGATATTTGGTCATAGTGAAACAAGGAAAGAGATTTTATTACTTTTTTAAAAAATTGTTTGGTTTGTTTGTTTTGGCTTTCCATTTTGATCCTTCTTGCTTCACACACACAAAAAAATGTGCTGTTTGGGTTTATAAATACTTGTAGAAGCACATTTAACTTGTATTTTGAAATGTCCATTAAGCTTTGACATAAAGTATGCATTATTGATTCAGATAGCCATAGGGTACAACAAGCAGGAATTCCAGAATTAAGAAAGCACTATAATCAATAATAATATGCCACAGCTATTTATTATATTAATAATATTAATTCATTCTCTCTTAGGCACTGTATTAGACTTTATGTGTATGTTTTGGTTAATCATTCCAGAGATCCTATGAGGGAAATACTATTATTTTCTATAATTTATAGAGGAAAAATTTTAAATTTAACAAAGTTTGGATAATGTCTAAGCAACAGAATTGGGATTCAAATGCAGTCTGATTGCAAATTCCTTACACTTATTCACAACGCTAAACTGCTTCATATAATGCTTTGCTGGACAGTGTGGTATACAAATCCAAAAAACAAAAAGAATATGTGTACTACCTGCTCAACGATGCTTCACTATTTTAAAAGTAGAAATAATATCTCTTATTCTCCCATGAAGGCAGATATCCTTACTTCATATACTATAAATTTATCATCCTCTTTATCAATGTGTACAATTTACCAACTGATTATATCTATCTATATACATGGTTCAATTTGAATTGCTGCTACTGCTTGCTAGATGTATAAAAAATTCTGATTAATGTCATATATAAAATAGAAACATAGAAAACTGTTTCTTTTGCATAAATGACATAATTTATGCAAAACTTCTAATGTGGTGCCCAATATATAAATGCCAACATATATTAATTCCTTTTCCTCAGACATCACTATTCTCTATGTTGAATTATAAGTTTCTACAAAGGTTTGCCAGATATTTTCAAAAAATATATATTCCTAAACATTTTTTATGGTTTTCTGATTTTAAAATCAATGCATGTACTTTGTAGAATATTTGAAAATTACAGGATGTATAATAAACAACAAATAAAAATAACTTGAGACATCAATTTGAGTACTGTCAGAAGACAGATGGCAAACTTAATCCATGTGATTTAGCAATGCTTAGAGAAGTTAAGAAGTTTCTGGGAGGATTAATAATGGGGAGCCATTATCCCTCATGGGCCTGGAAAGAGAAGTGGAGGGAATGGTTACTGGAACCCCACAGCAGTAGATATATGGAGAGGGCTGCCAGACAGAAGCCTTGGCCTTCATTAGATGAATACAGCTAAGCCATCATTGCTTAGCAGTAATATAGAGGCTTAATTTCATGATCTTGCTTTACAACTACGTGGAAGTCATTCTAGTAACTTCCATTGGCTGAACCTCAAAAGAAGCTAGAGAGCAAGGAAATCAAGTAAAAGAGAACTTCAAGGCCAGTCTCCCAGGATTTAGAGTAAGAGGGAGAAGAGTGAACAATAGATTTACGGAGGCTAAGACAAGACAGTCAGCACCCAGAATGATTCGGTCTTTCTAACTGGTAACCCAACATTTCATTTCTCTTCACTTAACAACTTTAGTTGGGGTTGCTGAGGATTAGGCTCAGAATTTATTAAACTGTCATCTTGTGTTGCATTACAAAAGTTCCCGTAATTCATTATTTGTGCTAGATAGTTGTCACTATTTATTTATTTTCATATCTTATAATCAAGCTTCTAAGAATTGCTCTATAATCCAGAAATACAGAACTTGTCTAAACAACTTGAGCAAGTCTGAGTACACGTGACACTCACTGTGCTTGCTTCTGGACCTTTAACCAGTCAGTCTGGGAAGCTCTCTGCCATCTTCATGAGCAAATCTCCAATTGTGTTAATCATGTCTGTTGTGCCTTTGAATTTCTTTTCTTATTTCATTAGATCTTTCTGTTCTAATGACCCATATAGGGTGTGATTGTTGTAGTAATTAGGAATTTCTTGGTTGCAAATATCAAAATGGAAATCAAACTACTTTAAGCAAAAGACTTTTTTGGCTTACATACCTGTCGATTACAAAGGTACATTTTGGAATAAGGATAAACAAAGTTAGATCTACGGGATCGAAAATTATATAATAAGAACTCTTTCTCTCATATGATGTTTATAAGTATAGACAAATCTAGCTACCTATCTCTGTTTCTCTGTTAGTCCAAATATCCATTTATCTCTATATCTATATTTGTAACTACATATTTATAGAAATATATATTTATATCTAGAGCTATATCTTTATCTTGACACTGTTTTCCATTGGGTTGGTTTCATTATCAAGAAGGCTTTCTTTGCTTACAAGAGATAGCAAAGGTGGTATAAAATTTTAGCAATCCAGTGAAAAGAGAGGCCCTCCAATATTTCTAGCAAAAGCCTCTATGGTGATTCATATAACCTACCTTGGGCCTTTTCACCATCACTGAATAAATACCTGTATCTACCTAACTATATATATAGATAGATAGATACACAAACACACACATATATGTGTTTATATTTTTATATTCACATATGTATGTGTGTATTATATATGCATACATATATATGTCTATGTACATATATATATACACACACACACACATAGGAAGAGTTAGAGAGAAAGAATACTTTTACAGGTGGAATCATAGGTCAAAGCTGTTGATGTCTTGCTTTTGGATATCTTTTTAGGTATTTCATGGCAGTTTGGGTGAGGCACATATCTAAAATTTATTAGTAGGTTTTAGTGACAAGACTCTACTATCTAGAAAGACCTTGAAAGGAAAGATAATGCCACTCAGGGAAGAAATGCTTTACTTTTTTGAAACCAACCTAGTCAATAGCCTAGGTGCAGAAGGAAGAGATAAGAGTCATTTACTAAAAGATAGGTAATAACTTGGAAAGTGGCTAGGGAAGATTAGGCAAGACAGTCAAAAATTCAAAATATATAAACAAATCATCTTTGAAATAAAACATTTCTCCAAAACTTCTTAAAAATTAAATGGAAAGTAAATAAAGCATATTAACCATGGCAGCTGAAAGCAAAATGATCTTTCATAATCATAATTAGTATATCTGTAAAGTCTTCTTAAAATTAATCTTAACCATTAACCAGTCATCAAAGTAATAAAAGGTTCTAGAAATATTAATATGATTCAAGTAATGTGAAAGATCTGACAACATAGTAGACGATGAATGTGTAAATCAAGATACAATTCAATCTAACAAATTTGTCAAGCCAACCAAATAAAAGCATAGTCTCGCATGTTTAGTAAACACTTTCAATTATATGTGTAGCAATTTTCTTCCTAACTTCTTAAGTTTTGTGTCTGAATGCTCTAGTGCTATCTCTTTAAAGATAGTCTCCAGAAAAATAAAGTGCGTATATATGCAAGACACCATTGTTTCTAAGCTTAATGCATTATGTCAACCCAAAATATACATCTATCTGCTTTGGGTAGCATTGAACCAAGCCCTCTAAATTATTAAAACTCAGACTATAATATAGTGTAGTAAGCAGAATTATAAGACAGCCTGCAAGATTCCTGCCTCCTGGTGTATTCTCCCTAAATAATCCCCTCTCCCTGAGAGGGAGGTTGGGGGGAATTATGAAAATTATGGAATATCATACTTGTGGTAGAATATAAAACATAGCAAAAATGAAGGTTTTCCAGAAATAATAAAGGCCCCTAATCAGTCGACTCTGAGTTATTCTAAAAGAAACATATCCTATCAGGACCTGATCTAATCTCGTGTGAGCCCTTTAAAAGAAGGTCTGGAGGTGAGAAACAAAAAGCAGCATTTGTCCTCCTTAGCCTTTGTAGAAGCCAGTGGCCATGTTGTGGAGAAAGCTATGTGGCAGGAAGTGATCGGCAGCCTTTAGGAGTTGAGGTCCTCACTCCCACAACCACAAGAAACTGAATTCTATCAATAGACCATGAGATTTGAAGAGAACTCTGATACCCAAGTGAGATTACACCCTGCTAACACCTGATCACAACCTCGTAAGACCCTGAGCAGAGGACTGAGGTAATTTGTGCCCAGATACCTGACCTGTGGAAATGGTGAGATAATAAATGTGTGTTGTAACCTGCTAAATTGGTAGTAATTTGTTACACAGCAACAGATAACTAAAGAACATGACTTCACATTTTTATAATAGAAAGTTACCATTTCCATATGTAATTTCTCCCATTCTCAACATCTGAACATCTTCATGTTCAGAGAAGCAGTGCAGTCACTCAGGAGTAATCTGTATGTCAAAAAGAAATGGTGCTCTTCATGAAAATAAAAATTCTCCTAGAAAATAAAAATTCTCCTTCAAGTTTGTTTTGCATTTCCCAAACCAGGTTTTTTTTTTTATAATAAGACTGAGAAATTATTGCATTTTAAATTATTTTTCCAGATTAAAGAACATCTCTTAGTTAAGAACTTTGAAGTGATGAGGTGGAGGTTGCTAAGGAGTTCCATTCTTGGTATTATTCCCTTCAGTAGCCTCAGCAGTGGAAAAAGAGAAGCATTTTCCATAGATGCTGTGGTGAGGAGCTACAGTGCAAGTCACTCCTCAGGCCCAAGGTTTAAGAGAGGGTTTAGAACATAAGGAGAGTCATTATAGAAAATAAAGGACTTTATTTTCTATGGGCTGGTGTTGGTGGCTCACCCCTGTAGTCCAAGCACTTTAGGAGCTGAGTTGGGAGGATCACTTGAGGCCAGAAGTTCAAGACTAGCCTGGATCACATAGCAAGACCCCCTTCTCTAAAAATAATTTTTTAAAAATTAGCCAGGTGGTGCATGCGTATAGTTCCAGCTACTCAGGAGGCTGAGGCAGAAGGATCACTTGAGTCCAGGACTTTGAAGTTGCAGTGAGTTATGATGATGCCACTACACTCTAGCTCAGGCAACAGAGCAAGATCCTGCTTCAATCAATCAATCAGTCAGTCCATGACTTTGGATTTTGTTTTTCTTTAAAACTCTCTCCTATTAGTAATCTGAAAAGCTAAGTAATTATGGATGGGAATTTTTGGAAGGAGATATGTGCAGCATGCATACCTGTACTACAAGGTCAAGTTAGAGGTCATCCCAGAGACATCCATAATTTCATTATTGAAGCCCAGTTTGACATTGTGTCATGTTCAGTGTCCACTAATATAAGGTGATGCCTTTAGGTGAAGGAGTGGCGAAAAGGAAGATGAGTGTTTTACCTAATAATAACTCAAAGATCAATGTGGGCTTGGCCAAGTACTGATGAAAGGCAGAACAGAAAAAAATAATCCACAGCTTTGTGAATAAGTTCCAACTTCTGGGATTAAATATTTTATGGAAACACTACTACATTTTATTTATTTATTTATAAAGTTTATTTATTTGTTTACTCACACGTTTTATTTATTTAACACATATTTATTGAACATGCACTATATGGCAGGCACTGTTTGACATGAAAATGGCATAATGATGCAGAGAAATTCCTTTTCCATAAAGCAACTGGGGGAAGAGAGTGAGTATTTACAATATGTTTCTATTAGACCATGAGCTTGAAAGCCTATATTTTCCAAAATTTGTACCCATGGTTCCTTAATAGAGATCCAGACACAAAGTGAATGCTTACTAAATGTACGTTAAACAAATAAATGGATAATTGAATTAATCAGTTCAGTAACAACTTATCGGAGCAGGCTTTTACAAAACCTAATCAAGGAAAGTATCCTACTTTTCTACCTTAACATACATCTTCAAATGTAATAAAACAGTAAACAGAAGCTGTTATATTAAACTCTCATAGCTGGAATTAAAAAGAAAAAAAAAGGAATGATAGGAAAAGCACATGTTGCTGAAAGATAGAGTTCCATTTATTGTGAGTTCTCAATTGCTTCTGGGAGAAGCAGCAGTAGTTTCAACCCTTGTATTTTGGGAGGTACTTAATATGTTCCAGACACTGTGCTAGAAACATTTTTGTGTACTTAATATGTTTCAAGTACTAGGAACCAGAGAGTCAGAAATAATTAATAAATTCCTAACTTTAAGGATAAACTCATATATAAACAGTAACAACCCAGCATGGTAAATATTTATGTGTGATTATACAGGAAAGAGGTCCACCTACCCAGAGAGTTGGCAAGCCTGTGTGTGCTTGAGAATAGGGGATTATGAAAGGGACCATCTAAAGATTTCCAGAGATGGTAATATCTAAATTGAGTTTTGAAAAATGTGTTAGGAGTTAGCTCTCGGGGGAAGAAGAAGGGCATTTTAGTCAGAGAGTAGCATATATAAAGACAAGGTCATGAAAGCAGTGAAAAGAATACATTTTAAAGGAGCAAAATTTGAGGCAGGAAGACCCATTAAAATCTCTATATTATACAGATAGAAAATTACAAGGATCTGAGCTAAAGCAGTGGAATAGGATAGAACAAAGTTGGATTTGACAGAAATTAAGGGAAAAAAAATAGACAGGACCCAGTGACAGGAAATGCAGAGGATAAACCTGAAAGAGGAGAAAGGGACCATTTCCAGGTGGCTTCCTAAGTTATATAGTGAGTAAATGGCAGAGCTGGGAATTCAACCCAGGTCTATCTGAGCCCAAAACCTTTTATGCTGTCTTATATTATACTCTATTTTTTTTTTAAATAAGGGAGCAACCTTTATAATAACCACAGAGAAACCATAAGAGCATTCATGAGACAAAATTTAAAAAAGAAGTCAAGGTAGATGTGGAGAGTCCATGAGGCAAGGATGACACACGGGCCGGTAGGCAGAAAGATGGGGCAGGTAGAAAGCTCTAGTTAAAGATTCAAGACAGGACAAGGGAAACACAGGATGCATCAAGTCCAAACTGAACAGAAGCCATAACTCAAAGGAATACATTAGGATTTAGTCATTTAAGAATCCCAACAGGCAGGCAGCGTAGGGAAGATCTAGCTGCTGAAAGAGAAGATTCAGTAACAGGGAGCCTGAGGGACAGGGGTAACAAGTTCAGATGTGGTACAATGAAATACTAGACAAACCACTGCAGAATAAGAAAGGAACCATTCCTGGCAAGCTAGAATACCATAGTCTAAGCAAAGTTGGTAGAAAAGTCCATTCATTGTTACTTTATAAATACATTGCTGACAAAAAGACTTGTATTTCCCCCACGAGAATGTGTGGTCTCATCATCTGAGGAAAGGTCAAACGCCCAGAGAGATTTAATGGATTCTGCTGTGCAAGTTACAGAGTTACAAGGCAAGATGCCAAGAAAGTCACTGCAGATATTTTCCTTTTTTTTTTTTTTTAATTGTATGTGTGCTTGTGATTTCAAATGGCTTGAGTTAAGCCAGAAAATTTGGAATAGCATCTGCCAAGTGCTTACACACATGCAAATTCTGTTTGTCCTTTTCTAGTTAATATATTCTGCCACCCTGAGATTTTCTTGCAGCTCACTGGCAATATGATGCAGCTTAAATTCTGTGCAGTCTTTGAAATCTGAAAGACCTCAGTTGAAGGGTCAATTTAACATATACTTGCTATATGACTATGGATAGCTACTTAAAAATCTTGAAATTCACTTTACTCACCCATAATGAAGGTGTTGATAGTAGTATACACACTTTCCAATGTTTTGCATTGGAGATTATGTAATTTGTGGAAACGCTTAGCAAAATAAAAAGTTAAGAAAAATGGTAGATATGTCAATTATAAGTAAATGAATACTATTAAAACCTTGAATTGTTCCATAAATTAAGACAAATCTGTTTTTTCTTATAATAAAAAGAAACTCTTGCAGTTGGAAGCTTAATAAAATTTTGAAATGAACAAAAACAAAATTTTCACACTTTAGCTATTATGAAGAGAGTTAAAGATAAATTGATCACTTAGATATATTCTATTTATAATTTTTTAGTGAGTTCTATTGCTAGTTTTGTTTTTTTCTAATGAAAATTCACTTCTCTCGATTGAAGAGGCAGATGTTGAGATCTACTTCACTAGTTTACAAGCCCTTCAAAATTTCCTACAAGATAACAGATTGCAGTTTGCAGCCATCTTAGAATTTTCTTGCTCTCCAACTCTTCACGTGTCAAAGTCTAGATGATCTTATTGTTAATCATGAAGCAAAGATGCCTTGTTTATGAGAAAACACTGTAAATAATGTTTAATAAGTTCTTCAGCATGCTGGGATTTGATCATTCTGTAGTGCTTGGTAAATTTTGTGATCAGGAAGCATGTCCAATAATAGGACCAAATTATAATTAAACATCTATTCGATACTTGATTCCAAGGGATTAGAAAAAGATAACTGAAATGTTCCCAGTATCCTAAGGAGACTCAACTTCAAGGTCATTCACTTTCAGAGATGTTTCGTTACAGTGGTTAAAAGCACAGCCAGTGGAATCAGACAGCTTGGGTCATGAGGTAGGCTCTACCACTACTGTAACTGTGGGTTGTTAAACTGGATGAGCCACTGTTTTGTCATTCTTAAATAGAAAACAAGCAAACTCTCTGCATCATGGAATTGTTGAGATATATAAGCAAACATCAGCAGAGAGTAATCTGGAAATGTTAATTCTTGCTGTTGTGAGTGTACTGCAGAATAGAGAGCTCTTTAATTCTGCTTTAGAACTCATCTTTGATTAGATCTTAATTTGGACAGCTAACCAGATTGTAGAACACCACAATCCTTTTAGGATGCTATAAACGTCAAATAAACGCAAAGCAAAACTGGCTTATTGCTTTTTACATGTGGAAATGGATGTTATATTACTTTCTTGTGGCAGCTGTAAAAAATTACCACAAATTTCATGGCTTAGAACATCAGAAATTTATTCTCTCACAGTTCTGGAGGCCAGAATTCCATGATTGATTTCACTGATAATCAATTGATTTCACAGAAATTGAAGTGTAGGTAGGGCTTCACTCTCTTGGAGGCTTTAAGGGAGAATCCATTCCTTGCCCCTTCCAGCATCTAGTGTCTGCCAGCATTCCTTTGATTGTGGCCCCATCACTCTAATCTCTGCCTCTGTGAATTCATTGTGTTCTTGTCTATTCTAAGCTCTCTCTGCCTCCCTCTTATAAGAACACATATGGTTGCAGGTAAGGCCTACCTAAATAGTTCAGGATAATCTCCCCATTTCAAAATTCTTGACTGAATCACATCTGCAAAGTGATCTTTTTTTTCCCTTGCCATATAAGGTAACACTCACAGGTTTCTGGTATTAAAACATGGGTATCATTTGAGGGACATTGTACAGTCTACCACAGATGTCCATGAAAATTTTCCTCATATAAACACAATCAAAGTCTTTATAAATGCTGTATTTGTTAGGATTAAGATAAACTGTAAATAACAGATTACAGTTACTTAAATAGAAAAGTTTTATTTTTCTCTCATAAAAATAAGTTTAACAGTAGAAAATCCACATACATAGAGGAATCAGGAATCCTCTATCTTTGTACTCCATAATCCTCAGCATGTCAGTTCATGGACCAATATGGTAGACAAAGTTTCAGCTATCGATTTTATGGTCCAGATTGCACAAAACAAAAGACGAAGGAATTAAAGTACTTTCTGGGGAGCTCCACCATATAACTCTGCTTACTCTTATTGGCTTACCCTATTTGCAATGGAGGTTTTCAGTTTCCTAAACAATTTCCAGTTTATGATACAGAAAAGATTGAGACAATGAATATTAGTTAGACAGCTAACCAATGCCAAATTAACCAAAGAGGTTCTAATTTGAACATTTCCCAAATAAGATTTAATTTCTCCCTAGAGCTATTTATGGTGCAGGCAATAATAATAAAACTTTTATTATGAAAATGTACCAACTTTAAAAGAATGTTAAGATATTAAAAGAGTAGTAAAAATTACCAATTTGTGATTATATTTCACCTCTATTCATCGGTCTGTCTAATCTGTCTTCTCAACCAGTTGAAAGGTTGGAACTAAGTCACACATATCATGGTTGTTTACCCATAAATACTTTACTAGATGTCTTCTAAAAATAAGAATATCCTTATATACCATCTCAATATCATCACACCTAAGAAAATTAGCAATAATTTTCTAAGATTAGCTAACGTAGTGTTCATGCTCAAATTTTCTCCTTTGTCTTAAAAATTTCTGCACAGTATTTTTTTAAATCCAGAGAGCCAAAGTTAAGTCCATGCTTCATATTTGTTAGATCTTTATGCTCTTTTAAAATAAATTTCCCATTTTCCTCCTGATATTGACTCTGAAACAATTAGGCCAGGCATCTTACAGTACAGCTTATATTTTGGTTTTGTCACACTGTTTCCCTGTGGAGTTTTTAAACGTTTCCTTTCTATCTCCTTTATATTGTAAACTGTAAGTTGAGTCTAAAGGCTTGATTTTTGTCTTTTGGCAAAAAATGACTTGAAAAAATAATGCTGTGTATAGCTTGCATCCTGTCAGAAGGCCCATATTGTCAAGTCATATCAGTATGAGTGATTCTAAGTCTGACTACTTTGTTAAGATATGGCTGTCAGATGGCTTTGAAAAGATTTGTGGGATAATTCTTTTGCACCCTGTAACTAACCGTTTTCAATGGTTTTAGCATTCATCCCTTTCTGAAACAGTGAGTTCATTTGGAATTTGAAATGGCATTTTTCTATTGTATTCATTTCACATACTAGCTGGTATTCTCCTGTGAAAGAACTTTGCCACAAAAACAGAGGATAAACGTCTAATCCTAATATATGGAGAGAAAGAGAAAGAAAATTAAAATATTTTTCTTTTATAATCAGTTTTTATACTAAAGGATTGGTGTAACTGTCACTTCCACTGGTGGCCATGGCAAATATGTATGTGTGTGTGTTTGTGTGTGTGTGTGTGTTTCTCTCTTCTAATTATCAACATTATTTTTTTTATTTATTCAATGTTTTAAAATCAAGTATAGTCATTTTTCTTTGTTATGCTCGAATTATGTCAAATTTGGCCAGTAAGTGCTCCCTCAAGCTGGCTTCTGCATCTTACTGGAATGCCCCCAGGTAGTTTTGAGTCCTTCCTGCCATCAGGCACAGCAAGAAGTTCCAGGTTCACCTTCTAATTTTCCCACTTAGAGTCAGCCAAGATCTGTACTCCAGCTCTTCTTCTGTGCTACTGTTTCTAGGCTCTTTCAGTAAATAGTGCTGGCAAATTTGCATGTCTTTTCTCTGCCACAGAAAACTTTTTTCCTAACAATATATAAAATTTTACTTATTTGTTTTATTTGAGAAGGTTCAAAAATTAATTCCAATTGCACTGTCAATAGTACATTAACATTAAGCCTGCTGAGTGAAGTTTATTATTTCTTTGTAGGTTTTTTTTTCTTAGTCCCACTGCATATGTCTTGCAGAGGACTATAATATTTATGTTACTTGGAATAATCCTTTTATTCCAGTCTTCAGTGAGTATATTAGAAACTTGATATGCAGTTAGGATAAATTATTCAGTTTGTTTGCCAGTCTAATTATCTTTTTAATTTGATTTATTTTTGGAATAGATAAAGCATGTAAACAGTTCAAAAAGCATACTCAGAAATGTCTTGTTTCCATTTGTTTCCTCCTCAGTTCCCACTATCCCAGCTTCTATAGCTAATAATTATTAGTTTCTTGTTTATGTTTTCTGTAATCTTTCTTGCCTAACATACCCTTACTTCCATCCTTTTCCTATGTTATAAAAAGGACTACTAAATATGTTGGTCTTCATCTTGCCTTCTTTCTCTTGGAAATCACTGCAAAACAGTACACAGAAAACTTCCTTGATTTGTTTGCTTGTTTGTATGTTTAATTTTTAGGATGCCATAATGCTACATTATTTTCATATCCCCTATTGATGGGCATTTGGCTGTTTTAAATCTTTTTCTATTATAATTAATGTTCATATGAATAACTGTGGGCATATATTATTTTATATTTGCGGAGGTATATCTTCAAGACAGATTTCTAGAAGTGGGACTTTTGGATCAAGTGCAAAACATATTTTGGTTAGATACTGCAACATTTTCAAACATGGGGGTTGCACATTTCATACTGCTACCAGAGGTATGAGAGTATCTGTTTCTTTCCAGCCTTTCCCACTGGGTATATTGCTAAACAAAAATTGTCACCAAATCGATAGGTGTGGCACAGTGTTTCAGTACTGTTTTAATTTACATATTACTTATTATGAGTCGAGTGACTTTTTATATATTTTAGGACCATTCGCTTTTGTTTTATAGTGAATTGCCTTTTCTTCATTTCTAGAAATATTTTGGGGATCCTTGTTTTTCAATATTATTAATAGTTTGTTCAAGTGTTGCATTTTTTTTCTTTAAGATACCACATTATATGTATATTGGATAGTCATTTTTGTCTTCTATATTTAATTAAATTTGAAAATAATTTTTACCTCTGTCTGTACTTTGATTTTATTTATTTGGGGTTCTTTCAGTTCCTATCTTCAATGTCCCATTTAGTAGAATATGTTTTCCCTTGGTTATAATTATTATTTATGTTAAAGATGATTTTTCTCTTTTTCTTCCTGCAATCAGCAACTATTTCAATCTTCCTGAATTTTATCCATTTTTATTCAGAGTATTTGAGTTTCTGATGTGTGATAAATTTCACATCTGTAATTGCTTAATTCATATTGGTTGCTTGTATTGATTTTATTATTTAAATCATGGATCACATTATCTTGCTTCTTTGTACAAGACTTGGGAGAGCTCTCTATTGTTTTTCATCACTCCACCATGATTCCAAACCATGGGAGACTTCTCTCTCTCTCTTTTTCTCTGTCTCTCTTTCTCTCTCTCTGTTTTCAACAGTCGCCAGATATTTTGAGCCCCTGGGAAATTCTCTTTCCTCTTCATTCCCTCTTTGACTTTCATCACCTCAAGAGATCTCTTTTCTCCCTCCAGCTTTGTCTGCAATTCAGTAAGCAGCTGCCATGAATGAGATGATGCCCAGTGCCTCTAAGGATTTTCTCTCATCTCTCATACTCCAGCTTTCTAACCCTAGCCAGAGATGGGCCACTTTATACACACCCCTATTAATAGTACATTTACTCTTCTTTGCACTGTTCTATTAAGAGTGAAATCAAATACAAGTCTTTCTTTTCTAAGAAGAGCTTGCCCCTTTCTGAAATTTAGTTTACTTTGGCTCTTTATGCTCTCAGCTGTCTGATGTGCTTTTAAAAGTTATAATTGATTTTCCTATTAGCTTATTGTCTTTTCTGATCATTAAGGTGGGAGAAATAGTCTCATTTAATTTCTCATACTTTTTCTGAGGACTCATAAGAATTCATTTTAAAAGATTAAACTTTCCTCCTACTGTAATACAAAATTATTCTAAAAGTACTAAGGGGTTATCTGTTGTATTGGCTGGGCTACTGGCCTAAAGTTTTTTGAACAATCCACCTGAGTAGCTGATGTGGTTTTTTTTTTTGTTTGTTTTTTTGATCATTAATCTATCTGCTCCATTGATTATAGAATATGTACGTCCCAGCCATAAAGAACCATTCTGAGTAAAAAGTTCTACATGATTGTCACCAAGATAACAAGTGAATTTATTTCTTTAATGAACCAAGTGGTAGATGCTACAAGTGGCAGAGCATATATCATTATCATTCTTAGTAATTCATTTGGGCTTCCTAATTTATAAACACTTCCACAAATATTATTTAATTTTATTTTCCCAACATTCCTACCAGGTAGTAAATACCATTCCCATGTAACAGTAAATAGTAAATATTATTCCCATGTGATTAAATTGATGTTGGCCAAGTCATGCAGACAGCCAACTGTCTCTATATTTTAAGCATCTGATTTTAAAGACCTCATATTTTGTTCCTATTTTGGCTTATCTAACATCTTAACTCTTTCAAAATAGACAAAGCAGAAAAAAAAAAAGATCAAACAAATAAACATTTAGCATAATAAGGAAACCTAAAAAGAAACAGCATATAAAAAAGTTTAACAGTCTTACTTCATCTCTTGTTAGGGATATTTCCCTGAAAATTAAAGTATTGAATGAATCAGTATTATATAAGTTCCTTACAAACTAATTTCTGTGAAAATGTATTATTATATTCAACAGAAATTTATAGGAATTTACTTCCTGGCCTCTTTTGAGCATTTGTTAGAATGGTGTTTATCGTGGCTATTTCTGACTCTCATCCACCTGACACTCAATAGTCTCAGGCAATGAAAGATTAGATTTTGACATCCAGTATGTACTTTATGCACTAAAATAATGTTATATTTGCTTGTTTTTTGGGCGAATCATAAAAATATTTGCTTATATTCATGACCATTGGCCAGAAAATAAGATGTTAATGACAGATAGAAAGAAGACTGTATTATAAACAAAGAAACATTTTGGTGAATGCCACACTAAAGGCAACAACAGTTAGCTGTGATGAATGATAATGTACAGGAGAGTTAACTCTACTATCCTGATTGACAAGTGCAATAAAAAAAAATTACTCTTCCACACATCGCTAAGTGAAGTACACTTGCAGTTAGCATTTACCGAGCACCTCCTTTGTACTGGACATATTAAAAACACCATCTCATTCATTCCTAGCATCTATTTCATAAATGACAGATGAGAAAACTGAAGCTCAAGGTATATTTAAAAAACAAAAAGAGAAAGGAACCAACAAAAAACTTGCACAATGTTCCCTAGTTGATAAGTGATGATTTCAGTATTTTAATTCAGATGTATTTGACACGGAAGCCCCCCCTGGTTTTTTCTTTATATTAGGCAGCCTCAGACATGGACAATTTTAAAGAAAAGAGCTCTCTAGTTGGCTTTATATCTCTATTTTATTGAAGGTGGCTTTCCTTATGGTACTTGAGTTTGCTTTAATCGTTGTCTTTGCTTCCGGCGTAATTGTTTTTCAGATACAGGATTAACGCCCTTCAAGGAAAACCAATTTAAACAGAACAACTATTTGTTTATATTCAGACTCATACATCCAAGTAGAAGCAAGGAATAATAGAGGTCATCTTTTCAAATGCTTTTGTTATACAGATGCAGAAAATAAGCTTCCTCAAGATCACAATTAGTAAAGTGTCAGGCCTGAACCTAGATCTTCAATATCATAAGCTTGTGTTCTTTCTAATGTGGTTACCTTTTAGCTCCATCTCTCCACTGATTATTTTTTATAAAACTGTTGCAAGAAAACAAACTTTGGGTTTTCTTTCTTGAGAAAGAAAGTGGCAATTCAACGTCAATGACAGGCGAGTACACCCTTCGAGATGCATGAGTGATGGTCTCTGTATAGGAGCGTGACACTGTTTGAAAGAAGCTGCCTCCCCTGGCAGCTTAACTTAATCCAACTTACTCCCTTTCATTTTGTCATAGATAAATTTGATTAGATTCTTCCCTGATACCTACATACCATCTAAATTTGGCCTACCCTGGTTCCTCCCTATCACACAGCCATTCTTCAGTGCTCTCGCAACAATCTGTAATTGTCAGATTCTTTCACTTTCTCATCCATCCACCCTTTCTCCTCCCCTGAAATGTAAGTCCAGGAAGACAGGTACCTTGTCTGGCTTGCTCACAATGGACCACTTTCCTAAAAAAGAACCCGCACACAGGAGGCCTTTTTGAATTTTACTAGAATAACTATATAAGTTTTAAAAAAAAATGAATGAGTGATTGAATAAAAGAAATTCCTATGTCATCCCGTAAGAATTATACTGAATAGCATCACTAAGTTAATAGGGTTACAATGAAATGCTTTCAATGAGTGCAGACCCTTACATTTTTATAACATGTAAAATTACAAAATGCTTTTATGTTCACTGTCTCATTTGATGCTTGTAATTATAGACCCTGGACATCCCGTTTCAAGATCAGTTCTGTTAAACATGTAACAACAGATAAATAATATAATTTTAAGAAAAACAAATATAGATTTGAAAGTAATAATCATTTCTTGTAACAAAGCAAACATTAAAGAAAGGTATTTAAAAAGTTAACAGTTTCCTCTTCCTCTCTACCAGCGAATAAAATTTCACTTCTCTAAAGTAACCAACATTAACACAATGGAGTATACCTTTTCAAAGCCTTATTAATATTTTAAAAGCCTCATTATGCCAATTCCCTCCAATACTCCCACTCCACCCTTCGTACACATCTATTTTAATGTGAGGAAGAAGAAGGAACAAAATGCAATTTTAATTAGTCCTGTGTTCAGGGAAGCCTGCTTTTACCGAACGGTCTTTTCCTTTAATATTTTGAATGAGATTTTTTTGCCAGAATCCTCTGTGCCCCAAAGTAAACATTAAAATCACTAAATTAACCCGAATGGGGAAATAAATATTCTTTACTGTAATCTCTCCAGACTCATTTTCAGGGCCATGCTTGACCTTAAAAAAACTAAATCTCCAACATACAAACTCAATGGCATGAGAGGAGAGAAGGAAACCATAGCATGGACTGGGACTTTCTTAAGCCATCCTGTGTGTACACCTTTTGCAGTGCAGGAATTTCTTGCCAGAGTTAAAAGGATAACTTTCCTCAACAAGAAAGAAGAGTTTAAAAACTTATTCTCAGAGAAATCTACTCTTTCAGTCTAGGTTAGTATTTTTTTTCAATTTCCATTTTTATTTCGGCTGGCAGGTAAAGAAAAAATTAAATAAGGAATAAGAAAACCAGGGAAACAACGTAACTTGTCAGTCTCAGAAGTAAGTGGCAAACCAAGACCAAAATCCATGTATCCAGATAATTTCCAAAACTGCTCTTCTTTTTGAGGCACTGGTGTTGTAAGGTGGCTGCTAAGCATTTCATAAGGGCAGATCTGTTTTATGAACTTTCACAACTACAGAGGGTCTAGAATAAGCAAACCGAAAGATAAAATGGCAATCAGTCAATATAAAGGAAAGAGGGGAAGGAAATCAAACTATATTTTAAAGAAAAACAAGACAATAAACAATTAAAAGACTCGTCTTAAGAGGAAAATAATACAAATGAGGATAACAATGAAAACAATTGTTTTATTCTGAAAACAAAAGCAGGTCAATAATAAGTACATTGAGCATCCCTTTGTAGGAGAGAATACTTCCAAGAACAGAAAGCCAGATCATCCCTCTCCTCCTCTCTTAATTAGTTTCTTGCGGAGAGGAAGTAACTACTGAATAGAAGTATAAGCATCCTGTTCTGAGTTAAGAAGTCTGATCTTTTTTCTTAACATTGACTCCAAACTCAATAACTCCATCTTTGAGCAGAAAGTCAGTGGCAATCTTCCTTCCGTTTTCAAAGTATATCATTTATAGCTAGAAATTCTAAAATCAAAGCCTAAAGGGACCTTCAATGGAACCCAGCTCAAACTCTTCCTTTCATAGATGAATCCCAGAAAATTAATGGAACAAGCTAGAGAAATTGAAAGTAAAGCATGAGAAGAATAGGCTGTTAGTTTTTGATTTGGATAACTCAGACTACTCTAGCCTTAAAATCTGAACTACACTGAATTATTGCTGGAATTTAAAAGAATAGAAATGAAAAATCATCAATCCATTTTTTTGTACTTATGTGTTCCATGATGGCAAAGATTGCTGGACATCTCTGATGCATGTTAATTAAGTTGACCCTAGGACAGGATAAATTAGAAAACATTTTGTCAGATGTTTGTCTAAGAAAAAAAGAGTTTAAATAAGCCATAATATTTATGGCCTCTCTTTCCTCCCAGAGCAAGTAAGTGCCTACATTATTCTGTAGTTCACTGCTTTGTGGGGCT
>RJWJ010020338.1:0-29198 GCA_004363605.1 Indri indri | reverse complement strand
CAAAAGCTAAGCATGGTACACATTATCATCATCATTCTCATTTTATGCATGTGGAGAACTTGAGGTTCAGAGAGGTTACTTCTTAGCCGGGCGTGGTGGCACATGCCTGTAGTCCCAGGTACGCGGGAGGCTGAGGCAGGAGGATTGCTCAAGCCCAGGAGTTTGAGGTTGCTGTGAGCTAGGCTGACACCACGGCACTCTAGCCCGGGCAACAGAGTGAGACGCTGTCTCAAAAAAAAAAAAAAAAAAAAAATTCGAGACCAGAGAGGTTACTTCATTTGTCTAGGTCACATAAAATGTAGTGAAAACAGGATTTGAAAGCAGGTCCCTTTGAACTCAAAAGACCAATAAGAGCCTGAACCCTACACCTGCAGATTAACACTTTGCCACTGAAGCTGTCCTAGTCTGCTAGGATACAAAGGTGAATTCTATTCACTGAGCACTGGCTAAAGTTTGAAGGACAGGTGGGAGACAGCAGCAAAGGGGTAGGAAAGAGGAAAGGTGTGCCATGTTCACCAGCTAGTATTTGCTCGTATGGGTAATGAAGAGCCATCGAGGGGTTCTTAAAACCTTCAGTGAAGGAGCTTGGCAGACTGGTAAAATGAAGGTTCCTAAAGTGGGGCACAGAGCTATGGACTAAAAGGGGAAAATTTAAGAATGTTTATTTCTGGTTTTTAAAAAAATCTCATCTTTTCCAATGTGCTCTTTTGCATATTGTTTCGCAACAGTTTTCTTTTAATAGTAGAGTTATCCAAGCAGAGAAGTGAGCAAGCTGCCGATACAGGGGGCCCAGGGAACGGATGAGACGCTGAGCGGGGCACTGGGCAGGAAGGGTGGGGAGGGTTCAGGGACCGGCTGGGGTCTGGTGGCTGACTTGGCTATGGCAGTGAGGACGGGTTTCTGGGCGAGTACGGATGCCAATAAGGGAGACAGGAAAGGCAGCGAAGCAGCCAGCTAGGGAGGTAGGTTTGATTAGTTCAATCTGGGATGAAAGTGTGAGGACATGTGTGAATGAAGCCCGGAAATGAGCCTGAGCTGGAGGTGCGGGTTCAGGAGGGAAAAGAAGAAGGGAAGGAGGGAAAGAGGGAAGAAGGAAGGAAGGGAGGAAGGGACGAAGGAAGAAAGAGAGAGGGAGGGAGGAAAGGAGGAAGGAAGAAAGATGAGAGCCGAGTGGGGACCTCTGAGTGCACAGCTTCAAGCGGAGTGTGAGCATGAAGTTAGCTCTCTTCCTTAAGCCCAGTTTTCTAAATGGCAACTTATAAAGCATCATCCTCATGCAATGCATCTCCGAGGGAAAAAATCCTCTGAGAGATACACACTCGATGATCTGCTTAGCATCCTTCTCAGAAACTTCTTCACTATTTGGATCCAGAAGTATTTTCTCTTCAGTCTCCTGCCTGCTGGACTCTTCCTCCTCATCCTGTAGAAGGAACAAAGACAGGGAGAAAATTGCATTTTAGCAAGGGATTCTCTAGGAGGCATTTTCTGAAAAGAGATGAAATAGTATTCAACTTCAAAAAACGAAAAAGTACATACAACCAAGGGAGGAAGTAAATTTAGCATTTCCTTAAGCCAGGCAATACACCATCCCCCTGCCATTTAAATTACTGAGTCAGAGAAGGAGAGGAGCCCTCTGGGCATCCCCTAGAACAATTGCTGCCAAGAATAAATAAGTAAACACCATGCCAGGGGATAATTTATCATTATTTGGTTATCAAAGAGCCCTGTAGACCATATCTGCTCTCATTTACTTAGTAGCATTAGATGTTCCTCTCTCCAGAGCCAGACTTCAGAGATCTAGTATCCTCCTAATACACACGTGCTCCCTGATGATGCCAGGTAGACTTTGATGGCCCCAGATGTGTCCTCTGTAGAGACGTGAAGCTTGTAGGCACACTGCTGTCTGTGGCTGATTCATGTCACACATTTCTGAGCTCTGAGATTTAAACTGTCCAAACGTTGGCACAGGATTCCACACCTCCCACCCCTGGACTTCATACCACATTCAGCTGGCCAGTTCGAAAGCATCACTACATATTCATTTACATCCACTGCTAAGCTGGTGCTGAAGGTTAAGTCTTTCTAGATAATCCAGCAGAATTTCCTTTAAAAGCAGGTTTAAGGAGAACCATGTTTTTCCACAATTCTTGAATGAAAAGGTATGATCTGACACGTTATCAGTGCTTAAATTCACCCTGTGCTAACGGATCATTTAAAAGCAGGGAGTAAGCTGAGGACTCGGCACAACTTCACTTTCCAGGTGAGGAAATGAAGCTCTGAGAGGGGATGTGACTCTCCACAGTCACTCGGGCTCGCTTGTGGCAGGCCTGAGATGAGTTCCCGAGTCTCCTATCTCCCAGGTCAGAGTTCGTTTGCTTCCCAGCTATCTAGGGCCATCGGTGCTTGCTGGTGTCTCAGGGTGGCACCTGCTGGTCAGGCAGCCTACTTCATCTTCTCTCTGTCCCTCTCTGCCTCTCTGCCTCACAGAGAAGTTTCTTCCAATGGATCATTTATGGGCATACTCATTCGAGTAAACAAGATACATTTTAAAATCGATTTCCCAACCTTTAAATATCTCAGAGATAGAGTAGCTGGGGAAAAAAAAATAGCATGGTACAGAAAGTATTTGCTCTTTAATGGTTATGCTTTTTTTAGTGTTACTCTTATTATTTGTCTTCTTTACAAAAGCAGGAAGTGCTCACGGTAGATTAATTTAGAAAACACGGATCCATGAAATATCAGGAAAATAGCCACTGTCTTAAGATACTCTGGTAAAGGCTGCTTTATCCAGCCCTTGGCCCCTGTGCCATGGCACTCTTTGGACTAAGATTCTCCTACACTGGAAATCATCAGATTTAATGAATACATATTAACAACGCTCTAATAAAGGAGATCAAATCTTCCAACTCTTCTATTTGTAATTATTACATATTTCATAGTTTATCTAACAAATATCTTCATTGTTTCCTAATTTCTATTAAATGTATCCAAAATTCCCATTTTAGGTGCTAGATATATTAAGAGTTCCTTCTAAGAGACTGAGAAATGTGATTCTCTTTGGATTACAAGTATATCTAAGGAATTCGAAAGAGAATCACATTTAGAGAGAAATCAGAAGGATCAATAAACTCATTAAACCAAGCTCATGTTGCCCTTTTCATCTAAGTTCCCAGACTTTCAACTTCAACTAAACTCTAAGGCCTAAAGGACTTCAGAAATTTTTTAGGCAGCTAACTCTGAGTGTGAACCACTTGGAGGCATGGGATTGCCTTTCCCAAAGCAATAAGTAATCCATCCTCAATTTTCCCCGAAAGACCATTTCACCATCTCCAAGTTAATGCCAGCTGCTCATTTCTTGGTTCCAAATGAATTTAGAATTCGCCAAGCTTCCCCATCAGCCGGGAGCCCCTAGAAGATCACCGTACCAGGAGGCATGCCTCATCAAAGCTTCTGCAAATAAATCCTTAGCTCCACTTGTCACCCGAAAGCCAACCCTGGAGTAAGAAGTGACAGATGAACACAGTGGCTGGGCCTCCATTGAGGGAGAAGTTTCTTTCTCTACCAACTTTCTTCTTCCCTTTTTTTTTTTTTTTAATTTTCTTAATTATTTCCTATTTTTGGCTATGTCTGTGGAATCTCTACCAACTTTCAAATCAATAAACCCCAAACAGAGATACACACATACCTCCTCCTCATAATCAGAATCACTCTCTTCACTGTCGGATCTAGGAGCAACTTCGTAACTAGGGAAAAGGAATTGGGAAGAGAAGGGGGCTTAGTTCTTTAAATTATAAGACAATACAGAACGCACATGATTTAATAGCATGTTCTATGTACAAATGACAAATGCAAATAACAACTTCAACCATCTTAGCAAAGACCATGTTGTTTTAGTTTTAAGATTTTACAAGAACAACCAAAATTTAAAAAGCCAAAAGAACACTACTAATGCCACTTTCATGCCATACCCAGGATTCATCTCCAGCCAGGCATCCAGCTGGCTTGCTTTGGGTGCTTCTGGTCCAAATAGGACCTTGCCGGTTTCCGTGTGAGTCACTTTGACAGGGAGGTCGCTCATCTGACTGCTCTCATCTATTGGCTAGAAAGGAGGAAAAAAAAAAATCACATCACCACTTGATGTTAAGACATTCTCCTAGCTGTGTGCTGGAGGTTTCTCAGCTTTTTGGCTGCCCAGCATCTGAAACCTTTCTCTGCGTTTGGAAATTTCACTACCTAACGAGTCTTGGTGGGAGGCGAGAGCCACTTTCCTCGAATGAAACTGAAAATGCCGCCCACTGAAAAACTAAGGTACAGGTAAAATCCTTAACTCCACCAACTGGATGCATCACCAAGGCCCTGAGTTAGAAGCCAGAAGTTCAAGGGACTGAGGACAAACAGTCACACTGGAGGAAGGGCAGGCCACAGTGGCAACAGCAATGATGCCAGAGAAGTGATATTGGCCATACCAAGCTCCTGCTTACTCCCAGCAGCAGCCATGTGCTCACTGGACCAGTTATACAGCATAATATTGGGTAGAGCCCTGAGTCAGGCTCTCCAGTAATCCCAGATATCTGATGAGTTATCTAACATCCTATTAATAAATCTCCTTCTTATTTAAATCAGGCAGAGTTGATTTTGGTAATTTGCAACTAAAAACCCCCCAATCCCTCAACTAATATTTCCCAGATAACAACTATTACAACGTTATAGTTTCAGGGAGAATGAAAAAAGAAAAAGGTATTGTAACCCATGTCATCTCATTAGTGGCTAGTTTGGCTTCAGAATCAGTGTCCTTTATCTGAAATCAAACCACTAGGTATCTAACCCAACCACTGGAACCTGTGATAAAGAGTATGATAAAGAAAATAGCTCTGCTTCTCTGGAATCTGAAGAATCGACCAAGATTGAGCTGAAGTTCATTATTAAACTCTACGAAAATGGCTTGCTCAGAAAATTAAAAGAATACATGAAATTCCAGAGGTTGTATTTAACCTGCTTCAGAGAACAAATTGTCTTAAAAAGCCTAAAAAATGGAGCGATCCTATGCAAATAAATGCTACTGAATGTAGGGTAATCCTATATTTCTAGAAGCAGACTCCCAGGGAAAACATTTGCTTGGAAATGCTTGATTTATGAGTGGTTCAAGTTATCTATCTCCTGAAAAGTAATGAAATGAATGTCTGGATAATTCATTAATTCCAAAATTTTTCCTAAATTACTTTTTTTTCTTTTTGGAGACAGGGTCTCACTCTGTTGCCCAGGCTAGAATGCAGTAGCATCATCATAGCTCACAGCAACCTCAAACTCCTGGGCTCCAGTGATTCTCCTGCCTCAGCCTCCCAAGTAGCTGGGACTACAGGTGTGTACCGTCACGCCTGGCTGATTTTTTCTGTTTTTTGTAGAGATAGGGTCTTACTCTTGCTCAGGCTGGTCTCAAACTTCTGGCCTCCAGCAATCCTCTGACCCTCGGTCTCCCAAAGTGCTAGGATTATAGGCATGAGCCACCTCGCCTGGCCCCTAACTTACTTTTAATTGAAGTTAAGCAGAAATGATAGGGGAAAAAAAGTATGTCGTAGGTTATCTTCTATTGTCTTATAGGAAACGACCAAAAACTGCCCCTCAAAACATAAACCCAATGGTTCTTTCCCTCTACTTCCTCAACAAAACACTATCAGAATAAGAAACAATATATTAGTGATTATCCACAAAAATAACCTTAAAAAAAGAAAAGGCTTACTTCAGACTGTCTTTTTTTTCTTTTGTGCACGTTAAAGCAATGGTTTCCAACACCATTACTTTCATGCCAGCACGATGCTTCTTCCTCATTAATGTAAAAGGTCATCTATACACTCACGAGATAAAAAAGGGAAATCTACCATTTGCTATCATTTCCTTTGGAAAACTCATATTCTGTTATCTTGAGCCATTATAACACAGCTTGTTTTATTGCTAATGTCATGCCTCAAAGAAAACTGGAAATCACTGTGGCTGGAATTAGAACCTTGGCAAAATCACTGAATGAGCACAGAAGAGTGTAATAAGAACATTATTTCAAAACAAACTGAGCAAAGGTCCACTTTGCAAACCTAAGCAAACGGAACACATGTGTTAAGATTAAAAGAAAAAAAAAGGTGCATGTAACAGGCTCAAGATCAGTAGCTAATTTTCCCGAGAGATAACAGGAGATAAGAACACCATTACACTAACATGTTAAATCCCTCCCTGCCTGCTTGTTAATTACAGGCCCTATGTGAGGCATGCTTAGGTAAGGCTGGGCTTTTGCAAATTTGAGTTGTTTCTAAGTGCTCTAATATATAGTATTCTTGCCCCATAACAGCCCACTGAGAGTTTCTTACACATTAGACATTTATCCTGATCCTTTCTTTCCTTGTGATGGATTATAGTGGTTAAGCAATGTTTACTGTTCAAGAGGCTTCTATTCTGCATGGAGCAGTGGTGAAACCTTTTTTCAGCATCTAGGCTGAGTTCACGATACGACTCACGTGCACAATGATTCTAGAATGAGAAGAGGCAACACCCCGCCCACCCCAACCCTCCAAGCACGTTTCTCAGCATCTGTGAGAGAAGGAGAAGGCGGTTTGAAACAAACCTCCTTCCTGAGATGCTCTGGGGGTGTCTCTCCTATTGTGAACCACTGGCATAGAGCCTTGAGTTTTTCAGAAAAAAAAATCCAATAAGTAAATAATTGTATCCTCATAATTTAAGAGAATACTGGAAATGGTAGGAAACAAAATCTAGGACTAGACTGACGCATATACACATAGAAGCTATGTTGTAAGCCTATAGAAAATGTCAACAAAATAAGTTAACCACATATGTGAATTGTTTGGTTTATGTATTTTTATAATTTCAAATTAGTAATAAACTACAGAAACTGGGTCATATTTTATGCTTCTGTATCATTTTCTGGACAAATGTAATTATAGAATCATTTAAGATTATTATACATTCTATGTATTCATAAATATATGCTTATATGTGTGCAGAACATTCTGGAATGGTACACAAAAAATTTAATATCAGTTGATTGGTTGTCTGAGATGGAAGTAGATTATTTTTCACTATATCCCTTCTATATTATTCTAATTTTCTCCTGTGCTAATGTACTACTATTTTTAATTAAAAATAAATAGCTGAGTAAAAATAAAATTAGTATACACAAAGAATGGTGCTGCAAAGTATGGCAGAGACGCCATTCAGCAGAACACAGGAGAAATGGAAGAAAACCCCTCACCTCTCCATCTGGTCCCAGGGCAGACTCTCCACCTTCTGCATTCTCTTCGGCCTTCTGCAAAACAACAATATCAAATGTTATGTGTCCACCAAGAAGATGAGTGCAGGACTTCATGGTACTCTGGTTTGTGACAGAATTTCCTCGCTACCCATCATCATCTAACACAGCCTAAGGGTTAATGCCTTTTATTTTTACTTCTCTTCACTATGTGAGACAAAGAGTGTATTTTATTAGCAACTTGCAGAGAGTCATTTAAAGCCAGATATGATCCGGGGCCAGCACACTAGAGATTTGTGGATTGTGTCTTCAGGGACCCAAAGAGCTTAAGACATGGCAGCATCAAGACGGCGGTCAGAATCTGAAATGTTCTTCTCGTGTTTGGCAGTGTGAAGACAAATCCTGACATAATTAGCTCAACTTTCCTATTCCCTAAGCAAGTTTTCATCAGCAGTGAAGAATAACATTCAAAAAATGTCCATCAAAAATAAGCTCTGAACTGCTCCTGGATCATAAAAATATAAAATAATACAAAACTCTATGAGTTCCCTGGATGTTTTTCATCCTACCTAACTGGCTTTCATAATATAAAGCATTTCCACTGTGTCTAAAATTTGATGCAGAAACTGTAATCTCATGAAAAATTCTGTGACCTACCATTTCTTAAATTTTCCAATATCTCAGTACATTAGCCTCTATGTGCCTCAAAGATAACCTAAGTGAAAAGCTAAGATTATGACATCTTTTGTACTCAAGAGTTTCATCTGTAATATACACAAAATAGTCTAAAATTTCTTCCATTTATGACAACTGCTCTGGCAAGTGAAACTTTTAATATCACCTTTACAGAATCTTTATAAAGTTATTGCTGGAAAGCTATACTATTTCTGTGTAGTACAACAAGAAAAAAACAACTATAGTCATTTCCTTCCTCAAGATATTTAAGAAAATGAGCTTTTCTCTCTTGGGCTCTTTAGTTAATTAAAGATATATATAATGATAAAGAATCAATATTACCTCAACTTTGTTTACTTAAGACATTGATTCTAAAATACATTTTTGCGTTTCATGAAAATAACTCAATAATCTCTTGACAAAACAACTTTCATGAAAACATTTAACATTAAAAATCTAGCTTTTGATCCATATTGAAGAAAAGTAATTCCATAAATGTTTGAAATTTCTGAAGTTCTTTTATTAATGTATAAAATATATGTATGTATCTATATATGTATAGTATGCCAAAACCCTAGGCATAAATATGTGTGTGTGTATGTACACCAAAGCACAAAGCCTAAAAAATGTAGCTTTTACCAATAAGTAGGAAATGAAATACTCCCTTTGTTTATGATTTTCCAAGAATTTAATTTTCTATTTCTGCCATCATAAAGTGAAAATATTTATAAGCTCAAAAGGACCGACTAGCTTCAAAGAGCATCAGGCCCTGTATCTAGGCTAGGGACACAGGACAATGGCAGAAGCCCTCAGTTCAGAAAAGAAACCATCCCTGCTACCAGTCACTGAAGGTTCCATTTTTGGAATCTCAGGCACTATACTCAAGGGACTGTTTTAATTAATGGGAGAAAGTCAATTAATCCCACCATTCTTTCCATACAAACTAGAAATAAGCTACAAATTTGGCCACAAAGAAAATCAAATAAGACAATGAATAAGCCAATTTCAAATATCTAGCAAGTGGAATTGGATCACCATTTGAATGAATAGTACATTAAAAAGCTTGAAGCATCATACATTAATAGAATCAAAACTATTGTAAAGGATACTCTCCTCTGAATATACTATTGACTAGCTAGATTGTTATCTAAAAACTGCCTTATAATTAGGCTCTTCCGTTACTTAAAATCCCCTAAACTATTTTTAAAAATTCCATTAGGTATCAAATTTGAGAGGCAAAGTAATATTAGATTTAAGACGCTTGGTTCTGGAATTAGACCACCTGAGTTTGAATCCCAGCTCTGTGACTAAGTGCAAGAGACCTTAGCTGTATGATCTTGAGCAAATCTTCTCTTTGTGTCCTGGTTCCCTTTTGTATAAAACAGGGACGGTAGTAGTACCTGAGTTACAGGGCTGCTGCAAGACTGGATCACAATCTCGATACATACAATCCAAAGCTGCAGATATACATGCTGTGAGCATCAATCTCCACAATGTACAGTAGTCAACGATAGTCCAAGGGCTATTCTTTTATGTCTGCAATTAAGACTGGCTATAGCATAGCCTGAAAACTGCTTTATAAGGCTACAAGGTCAGGGATTTCTCTTTGTTTTGTTCACTGATGCATTCCCACACCTACAGGGGCACCTACCTGGCACTTAAAAAGCACTAAATAAATACTTGGTGAATGGAGGAATGAATGAAAGCACCAAGAACAATGCCTTCCACTTAGCATATATTCACTGAATTATTATTATTGTAATTAGGTGCCGACATATTTGCAAGTCATAAAATAGTTAAGAACACACACACACACACAATTTGCCATTGAACTGGTGCTCTGTGAGACTTCTGCATACCCTGTGCTTAGACGCAATTCTGCTGTTATTCTAAGAGGCGGAAGCCAGGTGGCAGTCTACTGTCTGGCCAAGAGATGTCAATTTCTCCCACCATGCTTTGGATTCTTTCAGTTTGGTGACATCTCTGGTCAGCATGATTTCATAAATCCATGGTCTCACATCAAACTGATGTTATATCTCAAAACAAAACAAAAAAGAAAAACTAACCAAAAAAAGTCCCTTTTTTGGTTCAAAATTAACATCCAATAGACTGTGATTGGTGGTACCGTTTGAGCTAACTTTGGACAGTCTCTGAGCACCTGGTGAAATGGCCTGGTGCAAATGCAGCAGCTGCTACAGCAACTCCCGCACCTGAGGAATTTTTACAGACAGTTATCTGTGCCATGTATTTGCAGACCCATGCTGTCAATATTACTGGCTGATGCCTGAGCTTATTTCCATTGATTAAAACCAAACCAAACCAAAACACTACAATTCATTCATTCATCAGAACCGAAGAAACGTTGTACTCACTTCTTCCTACAAGCAAAAAAGTTTAAAACTAATTATGCTTATGCAGGGAGGGAGCAGTATAATTAACCTAACCATGTAAGGGGACATGATATAAATTATTCATAATTAAAGATTACTCGTCACTAAAAATTATTCAAACTAAAGACAATCTGGGTTCGCATTTTCCAAGGCCAATGTCAATTTGTATCCTCCGTTTAGGAACGTTCACAAAAAAAGCCACGTGTGTGGCTACCCACCTTCTTTGCAGAAGGTATATAAAATAATCAACAACAGGGCTGAGGAGGGAAGGAACTCCCTAAATATGAAAATCTCACGTAAGCTGAACTCAAGAAAATAGACTTCCATAGGGCACTTTATTTAGATTACCACGACACAGGCTATAAACAGCCTCATTTTGTAAAGAAACAGTTTTATATCAACTATTTTACAATCTATATTATAAAGTGAATGCACTTTATCCCCCAGCGGGTGTTGTTATAATATGCTGAGACAACATTCAAATGTGCTGGCATCTGAAGGACTCATTCTGCTTCACTAGAAACCTAAGCATTCAGAAATCACTTGGGTTATTTTTACTGTCATTTAAGTGGACCTTTGAGCATTAAGATAGGTGATCGGGCAATAAAAAATGCCCAGGAATATCAAATTAACAGACATTTGCACATTACTTGGGTTGTTTCTTACAGAAAAAAACCAATTGGAACATTTTGATTCAAGTAACTGGTCAATCCAGTTAAACAGGACTTTGATCCAAACTTCTGGTTTCACTCATTTTGACACTGAACTAATCAAATAAATCTAATCATTGTGGCATTGTGTTCACCTACCCTTAAATAGTCCCTACACTCAAATGTGCAGAATTACATTAGAACCTTTTTTTACCTATGAAAATCTTGGGGAGGAAAGCTGCGATAAACTAACTATATAATCTTTGGAGAAAACAGAGATGAAAAAACTGAGAAGAATCAGAAGGCAACTTGAATTTAAAACAATCGTCTCAACAACATTACTATTTTGTATTTGATACTCTTTTCACCGAAAATCATGCCCACACACTTTTCTGATTTTTTTTTTGTATCTATTTTTTTTTTTTTTTTTTTTGGAGACAGAATCTCGCTCTGTCACCAGAACTAGAAGGCAGTGGCATCATAGCTCACTGCAAACTCAAACTCCTGGGCTCATGCAATCCTCCCGCCTCAGCCTCCCAAAGTGCTAGGATTACAGGCATGAGCCACCACACCAGGCCTGATGTCTAATATCTAAGAAAGATAAAAATATAATTCTTATAATTATATCGATTAACACATTATGCCAAGAAAACTCCCCCTCCAAAAATCACAGTCCTGATATTTACGTATAATAGTGGTTGACATGAGAGAGAGAGAGAGAGAGAGAGACAATAAAATAACTTTTAGAAATAAAAACACCAAAATGAAAAAGATACCTGGCCTAGTGTTGTCCCATAGATTCTGAGGATGTGCCCATTGGTATCGAGGGTTTCCAAGAAATGTCACAAATAAATAACAAGAGCATAGTTCTACTGGTATATCCCATTGAAAGATGTGGAAAGGAGAATTAAATATTCATTTTTGGCTGATGTTAATAGCTCCGGAAGCTGAACCCATGAAAAGGCTAGGCTTCTAAGAAGTAGGCAGGATGCCTGGCATGAGCTCCTAACCACAGCTTAAGGAAAAACACATCCTAAAGCACTATGAGAAATGCCTTACTGTCATCAGAAACCTTTGTAAATTAGAGGCCATGTAATTAGAAAATTCTCTTTGTAGGAACTGGAGGAGCGGGATGGTAACAAACAGAGTTCACCAAAAATAATAAATTCTCATTTTTCTTCCATATGCCTCAATAGTCAAAGAATCTGTCATTGTCCTAAAAGACATCCTACCCACTAATATCCAATTGATTCCCAACTAGAAAAAAATAATGGCCATTCATTGATTCAACATCACAAAACATGCAGTAAAGGTTTAAAAAAAATTATTTTCAAAAAAACTTAACCGCATTACAACAATCATGATTCTACTTTTATATCATAGAATTATATGATAAAATAACTAATATTTACTGAGCACTTACTATGTACCAGGGAATGTTTTAAATGCTTGTAATCCTCACAACAAATCTATGGGATAGATGATGGTCCTGACACCTTCTTACAGATCAAGAGACTGACGCAAAATGTAATAGATCTTTTAATGAAATAGCTCATAAGGGAATAATAGCAAATTGGCATATGTGTTCTTACGCAGTTATGAATTTAAAAGTCTACATGCTAACGTGATTTAGACAGTGGTCCAATTTACTACTTTAGCCATGTTCAATCCCATTTATATGTACCCTGGTAGCTTTATGTAGCCCTGTCCCCTTTTTTATCCTGCAGTTACGCTGTAGGTGTTAGAGAACAACCACGGCAGAGAACAGAGACCTTAGGTCATGCTGAACGCACATAATAGCGCACTCACTCTGTAACACTGCAGAAACTGGTTTAATATAATTAGACATTTCAGTACTTTAAAAATGATTCTTTCTCTGATGCTAAAGTAGGTATATATGGTTTATTTCTTTTTCTTCCATTTCGAGGGCATTAATAGAAGATCAGGTTGAGAATGAGAAGCTTCGAAATATTTATAAATGTGCTACTTCGTAGAAGAAAAAATTAAACAAGGTCATGACGAGTTAAAGGAAACCTACCCCATTATTCACTAACAATAAGCGAACACAATATACTCCCCGTGGAAGACAGAGGCCTTCTCTGTTATGCTGGGGAATTAAAAAAACTATATACTAGCTTAACACTAACAGGAAAAGGTAATCCTTTTCCAATTAAATTACAAGGTCAATCATTTTCTTTAAAAGCGTGGTTCTTGGAGCTATCTATATCTTAGTTATCCTTCAAGTGTTGCTACCAGGTCAATGCTATTAACTCTCTGCATAAAAAAGGGTTTTCTGAAAACAAAGGGTTACTGATACCTTAGTTAATTTTAAAAAATAGATACAGTATGATGTTTAATAAGCGGGAAAATGCTGAAAGGGACAGCACAGAATTTTTAAGCTTATTGACATAGAAGTTTTCCTCCACCACAGAGAAGTTGGAACAAGCAACTCTCAATAATTCACTCTAATGGAGGGAAGAAGAACTACAGATAATCCAACGTGTCAAATAATCAGCTTTGAAAGCATCCTTTTCCTTTGCACTTGAATAAAGGTGCATCTGGAACTGGGTAATTCACTTTAAACTAAGTCTTAAAGCCCTGGTGAAAGAGACAGGTTCCAGGAAGGGCTAGGAAGGGCCTCGGTTTCTTTTCGTTATCCCACTCCTCCCAGCAAGATGCCCAGGAAGGAAATACAGCCCCTCTTCCTTAGTCCTGCAGAGGACAAGGAGCGCTCAAATGCTAGGCATGCGACAGAAGAGATATATGGCTAAAGAAGTAAAAATTTTGCACATTGATGGAGTTAGGCAATCAATGGGAGATGCCCAGAGATATCCACAAGGCAGACGGTAGCTGCTCTGGTATTTAATATTTCTTTGCCAAGAAATCAGGTCCCACCTCCAATTCGACACCCAGTTTTCCTTGACAGTGTCCATCCCAGTTTATAATTATATATTTGGGTGCATGTCTGACTAATGTCTGTCTTTCTCTCTTTTTCTCTCTCTGATTAAATTGTGAGAGAGGGCAGGATGCTTTTCCTCACCATTACACCCTCCTTCCCCCAGTATTCTAGCACATCACCTAGCTCATAGTAAGTGTTAATATCTGCTGAGTGAAAGCATAAAATAGAATGAGTGCTAACAGCAAACCTGAAGGCAAGGGTTTAGAAGGGGAGAACCAACCTATACATCACGCAGCATAGGCAGCACCCCCCAAAAAATACTGTGACAGGTCGCTGCTCTCTACAGATTAACACAGAAATATAGGCATAACAATCAACACGCAACACGCATTCTTTGCCTATGATGATACACTATCTATTACCATGGCAGGAATCTTTTAATTATAAGCCAGAAGTTCAAATCTGGGTCATCAGCTTTTAATCACAAAGAGATGTTGAATATGAACTTTGGTACTAAAAACACTAACAGTGACAACCACTGCAAAACGCACTGCTGAATTAGGAAAAATGAAAACTGCCATTTAATGGGGTCCACTTATGGAATATTACAGAATTGTATCTCTTTGCCTATGTTCTCCTCACTAACTCTGAAAACATCTTTTTAAGGCAGAAATTTGGAGCTGGAATTTTCCACAGTCTATAACACTGCACTGACAGGAAAATGAGGTATTCCTTATCAACGAAATGTCTAAATCCAAGCCTTGAGTCATCCCTGTTCATCTTCACAATGAGGTAAGCTATCTCATACCAAAGAAATCAGGTGCTGGAAGGCGCTTCCTTCATCATTTATTCCTCCTCCTTAATTATGAAACAGGTATGAGAATTCGGGAGCCATGAAATTAATTATTTTTGGAGAAACATTTTGTTCAATTATTTAGTGTAGAGAATAAATGATTAAATGCCACTAATGCTCAATCTTTACAATTCTGATGAAGATTTCCTGTTGATGTTTGTACCTGGCCTCATCAGAATTTGTCATGAAAACAAACTATCAATCAAGAACTAGATTACCGTACTACTGAAGCTTCAAAAGGGACCTAAATTCACAGGTCTATACTTGAATTAAGGTGTAACGTCTGCGGAGCAGAGATTCTAAGTCTTACCGTTCATTTCTCATGATAATTAGAATATATTTTACATAGGACTGTTTTTTTCTGTAACTACCTAAACCCTTATCTGTACACTTACCTTACTGTGAAAGCAGAACAGCAGAACTGAATGAAAAATTCCGGCATTGCTATCTGTCCAAATAAACAGGCTGAAATTTGTTCCAAAAGTATCCCAAAGCTAATCTCATATATCTTCCTTTGGCTTCTTTCAATCTGCACACTGCATTTCCTTCTTAATTTCCATTTCAGTTTCTTAACTCAGCAATCCCTTGCTACACTGGTATCAAACTTAAGCAAACACTTCTTTGTGCCCATCTTTTTCCTTTCCATATTAACTGTGTATGCTTAATTTAAAATATTATATTAAACAATGAAAATGTGCATTGCATTGTTTCAGTTTAGTACATCTTATCCATTATGCCCTTTTCTCCAATACATTGTCTAGTGTACCTAATCAATATTTTCATGCCATATCCATTTATGCAACTGTTGCAATTCTATAATCTAAACCTTCCATTAGTGTACAAAGTGGTACTTTAAATTAAAGAGCAATACTCGCCTTAATTTGTCCCTGCCCATACGCCCTGGACTCAACCACCGGCACTAGGATACGCACGCACCTTCTTCCTCCTCCTCCTCTTCTTCTTCTCCTTGGCGGCTTGGGCTTGCTTGTGCTCCCACACCAGGTTGGTCAGATTGGCCACATACTCATCGGTCTGCTGCAAAAGGTAAGCTAACCGCCTGTCTTTTTTTTGATCAATCAGCTTTCTGTACCCCTCTTCATCTTCAGCCTGTTAAGGAAAGAAGAGCTGAATGAGGGCACAATACAAGTTCACAGACAATTCCTCCCTCCTCTGGACAGTCTGATCTTTGACTCATGGTGAGTGCAGCAACCAGATGAGCCAAGCTGCAAATGCCACCGCATAGAGCTGGGGATGGGCAAACACACAGAAGTGTGATGTCTATGTCCCCAGACACTGGGGTTCATGGCACAGTTAGGGCACAAAGCCACACTGTGTATGTGTGTGATCAACACTCTAAGTCAGCTCTTTGTATTCTTGTGTTGCTTTGACTGCACAAAAAAATGTTAAAATTTGACAATTCATTATCCGAAGTTTATTTTTAACTTTATATTCTAGAAATTTTCAAATATCAAAAGTAGAGAGAATGATACAATCTCTCATACAACCAACATTGCTATAGTTTGGATGTTTGGCCCCTCGAAATCCCGTGTTAAAATCTGATCTCCAGTGTTGGAGATAGGACCTAATGGGAGTGAGTGCCTGGGTTATGGGGGCAGCTCCCCATGAACAGATTAATGCCCTCCCTGGGTAGGAGGGAAGAAGGGAGGGAGTTATCACTCCATTAGCTCCTAAGAGAGCTCGTTTTAAAGAGAGCCTGGCACCTCCCTCCCTCTCTCTCTCGCTTCCTCTGTTGCCCTGTGATCTCAGCACACGCTGGCTCCCCTCTGCCTTCCGCCCTGAACAGAAGCGGCCTGAGGCCCTCAGCAGAAGCAGATGTACATGCGCCATGCTTCCTGCACAGCCTGCAGAGCTGCGGGCCAGATAAACCTCTTTTCTTTATAAATTACCCAACCTCAGGTATTCCTTTGTAGCAACACAAAACAGACTAAGACAAACGCCAAGTAACAAGAATTAACTTGCAGTGACTTCTGTTTCATTGCTCCCCTTCCCCCAAATCCTTTCCCCAAAACTGAATTGTCTTGACACAAATTCTATACACAACATCCTTTCATTCATAAATATTTCAATAAGCACTTCTAAAGACAAGGAATCAAATGGGCTTCTAACAAATAATTTCTTATTCTTAAAAATAACTTTCTTTTTGGCACTACACACATTGCGGTTGATAGGAAAGGTTAAACTGAAGGGATTTTTGCCACAGATTTGCACTGAACTTGACTGGAGAACAGTTACTTAGACTGAAGTCCGGTACCACTGAGTGATAAAACAGACACAATAATTCCTACCTCCACCTCCCATTAAGCAACATTATTAGGTTAAATGGAACAAAACTCTGATGTACTCTGAGCCATTTCAAGAGAAATCTTTTTTATACATCCCAATAAAAGGACACTCTAAAACATTTTTCTCACGTGATGCCAAAATAAAAGGGACACCCTACAAAATCTCTAAGAGGCAACTCCATTGCAGAAAATCTTGGGATCATCAGTCCAAGGGTGTCACTCTGGCATCTGCTTGAGTGACAGCAGCTTCATCACTCAGTGTAGCTGCTGTCTGCCCCGTGGATGAACATGAGCCTCAAATGCTATTATAACTCTAATTGCTTTTGGTTATGGTTGAACTCACTTGAAGAAAGAGTGATAAAAAACTTCAGTCTCTCTATTATCTGTATATTCCATCATTTAATTGCAAAAATTAATGATTTGCAAATGCCTAATCATTAGTGTCAAACCAATCTGTTACTGAAGTTCTAATATAGTTTCACTTCAGTTGAATCAGACAAATTTGACTGCTTCCTGCTCAAATTACTATAAAACGGTCTCCCTACCTAGTCGGAAATCTCTTGAATGGTCCCCTCCTTCCCAAATATGGAGAGGGAGGCTGGATAAGATGATAAGATTTAGTACTACCTGGACACAGAGCCTTTTAAATTACGCCGTTGATTCCCTGGAAACCCAAAAATTTAATGAAAACTGTAATACCAGCAAGAAAGACAGTGTCACGTAGAATTTTCCAGGAATGTAACTATGGGCTGAGACAAATGACCTTATCTTCATCCACTCAGGCATTATGTCCCAGATAGAATTTGCAGATCTCCTATCATTACAGATCACACTCACTTTTCTAAAATCCACAGTGTGCTCTGAGCTTCAATTCCAAAAATAAATGGTTAATAAAACAAAATACTCAGCCCAATGATATAAACCTATCCTTTCTGTGTTTATATATCCACTGAAAAATAACAGTGCAAATGTAATGATTCAGAATAGCCATGTTATTACCAAAAAAAAAAGATTTCAAAATTAACTTAAAAATCACTTTTTAACACTGTTAGAGGATAATTTCTGTCATAAAAAAATGATAAGCCCCAGAAGCTTCAAAAGAAAAACCTTCTTAGATTCAAAAACACAACTGAATGAGTTATTCATTAAAAAAAAACTTGGTCATTCATCTCAAAGAGGCCATATGTTTAAAAGAACTGCAATTGCCATCCTTCCAGATCAGGTGATCGAACTCCTGCAAAATACAATACCTGACTTTATGTGAGAAGCTATAATCTGTATAGCAACACCATTCTAGGTCATGGAAATAGTATACTCATCAGTTGTGGCCCTAGACTCGTGGCAGGCATTGTCTAGGAAAGAAAAAAAGATTTTACTGAATCCCCCTAAAGTTCAAAAGAAATGTATTAATATTTTTGGTAAGCAGCTCTCACTTCTTCCTTCCACTACTACCATTTTTAACATTCTCAATGCAGACGGATATAAGCTGAGCATGTTCCCGGGCTCCTGCAGCGGGGCCTCTTACCATCAGTCTCCGCATTCTCTCCTTTTCAATCCGCTCTGTCTCCTTCTTCTGCTCCCTTTCCGTGTTGGCGTGCCAAGTTGCCACTGCTTTGGAAAGCTTCTGGATCTTCCCGGCCACAGACCGATGGTATTCCTTAAAATCTTTCGCATGTTGCAAAATACTGTTCAGGTATTCCTAAAGGATCCAAAAGGGGAGAAAAGGACTCTTAAAAGCCATTTGCCAACGTCCTGTGAGGTATCAAAGTAGCCCAAGAAAACTCTCAGTGTGTATTTAACACAATTGAAAGACTAGAATCTATTCTGGGACGGGTGCCCCGGTGTGTCCCTGCAGCTGAGGTGTGGGCCAAAGGGTTTGTGGGAAAGGTGACCTGCTCAAGTTTGTTTTGTTGCAAGCCTGTGGGGGAGAAGCGCCTTCTCAGCCTCAAGGGTGTGACACATGAAAATGGAAAGACAGAAGACTGAAAGAGACCTGCAAAACGGCCATCGTAAAATTTAAAGCAAGTCACTCACTAAAACAAGCCTGAGAAACGATGCTGTTCCCAGCAAAAATTACGTCATAAAATGAATGTTTCTTCTGCTCTCACTTAAAAAATGCTTTAGAATTGTGACCCGAAATAAGTTTATACAAAGCTAAAAAATTGCCCATACAGAATTTGTACCCACTTTCTAGATGTCCCCTATTTACGCTAAAATCCAACTTTTTTTTTTAAATGAAACTAAGCTAAGCACCAAATTAAGAACAGGAAAACAAACAAAATTTACAGGATTATGACATAAAAACAAATCCTACATCAAAATGTTTCCAAACTCCTAGAAAAGAATGTTTTTAAATATCTGCTCCTGTGAAAATCTCAACTGAGCCCTTCAAAGAGGCCAGGATACTACATTTACATTTGTTATAAAAATAACTTTACTCAACTTTCCTTTTCCAAGTTCCTTCTCCCAGAATTTTGCTCTAGGAAATCCACCTATGTCTACCTATTCAACAGCTTTCCACAGGATTAGGAGGAACTTGTTACCTGTAATTAACCGAATGTTTGTGTCCCCCCAATATAGATGTTGAAATCCTAATCCTCCATGTGATGGTATTAGGAGGTGAGGCCTTTGGGGGTGATTAGGTCACGAGAGTAGAACCTTCATGAATGGGATTAGTGCCCTTACGAAGGGACCCCAGAGAGCTTTCTTGGTCTCTTTCCACCACAAAGAGGAAGTCAGCAGTTTGCAACCCCAAAGAGGGCCCTCAGTAGAAACTCACCATGCTGGCACCCCAGTTTTAGACTTCCAGCCTCCAGAACTGTGAGAAATAAATTTCTGTCGTTTACAAGTCACCTGGACTATGGAATTCTGTGATAGCAGCCCAAACGGACTAAGACAATACTTGACTGGAATTCAAGAAAGCGGGGTCCTAAACCTCACCCTGCAACTGACCTGCTGCTAATGTGACCTTGGACAAGTCATTTCCATGTCTTGGCCTAAGTGTGCTTGTCTATGAAATGACATGGTTGGACTACATAAATTCCAAGGAATCTTTCTTTTCTGTGACGTCCCCACCACCTGCAAGGGTACATTGTCAGTCGTTCTGACCCCAGCCAACGATTTCATTGGACATCTCGGTCAAAGCAAAAGTGAGCAAAGCCCAGGGTCTAAGGACCTGGTGTTTCTGCCGGCGTTTCCTCTCCTGCTCGATCTTCTGCTGCTTCTCCAGCTTCTCGGTCATGCGAGCTTCCCTCAGGGTCTGGCGCTTGCTCCGTTTGTATGCTTTGGAGTTGAGAGCCGTCTCCAGGGTCGTGTCCCTGCGCATGCAGGCCACCACCTCCTGTCTCAGCTGTCAAGAGCAGAGCAGTTAGAGAGCCTGCCCAAACAGAAGCCAGATTCCTGACGCTGACCTTCTCTCATTTCCATTTAATGGAACAGAATGAGGACACTACAAGTTTCTCAATCACCGCTGGCCTTGTAGTAAATGAAGGAACCAAAGTCATGCCAGATTTCAGCGATATTTTCGAGGATTATACACTTTTTCCCCCAAATAATTCAGATCGAAAGTAATTATAGTACTGTAACAGTAAAGTGAAAAAAAAAAAAAAAGATGTGGTGTTGGCTTTTAAATAAATTCATTCTATTTAATTATTCTAATGATATTAATTAGTTAATAAGCTTTTAAAAATTTTTACTTTGTTTTAGACGTCATACTCACATTCTCTTTGTGTTAAGAGATTAATTTTAATGATGCTCTAAGAAAAGAATAAAAGAATGACTTTCTGTTCATATACAGTATAGCACATTGTTGAGCAGAAGGTACTCAAACAATGTTAATTCACAGTCTCATACAAAGGATGGGAAATACAGCTTTTGGCTTCCTCCCATGTTTCAACAATGATATTCTTTGCAAGATATTTAAATTTTATATTATATCATGGTCTTATTTTAGATTATTATATATATATAATATTTTATCCATATTGCATGTTCTATGGTGGTCAGAGGTGGAGACTTGGGAATACACATTACAATAATCATTCGGTTGAATCTGAAATCACCATGAATTACAGTTAATTTAATTGGGAAGCTTCATAGATAACAGATTTTTTCAATAATATCAAACAAAAATCAGAGACCAACAAGAGTCCAGCATAGTGATGCTAATTTGAATGTAAGCTTATTCTTGAAAATATACTTGGCTAGTATTTATTTAATAACATTTTATCACTTAATTCATATTATGAGGTCACCAATAAGAAGGAAGTAAATAGAACTTGGAGAATTTTTCTTTTTTAAATTTAAGCAGAAATCTACTTTCACAAATCTACAGTCAAGTAGCACCTACTTACTACTGATGCCCTTCTGTGTTCTTACAACCAATAAGGCACATGTACACCCAAGTTCATATGACAATAACAAGTGGAGTGGCCTGTGATTTTCATCATATGCTCCAACAGAACAAATCAAGCAATTCTACACTTACGAACTACTTTTATTCATTAATAATTCATTTTGCATGCCCCTGATTTTAACAAAACAAACCTATTTGCCTAACAATGAAATGTTCCTTATCCCCCTTGGCTTAGTGAGGCAATCTGTGGACTAGGAGATCTGTACCTTTTGGGTCCATAAAGCAAAACTCAGCAAAGGGAAAATTAGCTCTGACTCATTCCACTAGTCTTCCTACTGACTTAGAAATCAGAAAATAGGTCATTATACTGGCTTTTAATAAGTAATTACTCTATAAACTACAACAAGAACAGATAATTCACTCCTTAGTTAATATTTGGGTCTAATGTGATCAAAGGCTCCAAACTTGGGTATTAATGAATAATCAGGCTATATGACACTGTTTTAGGTGTTTCTGTAAATGATGAGCTATTAATTCAATAAAGTAGCTACTTGTTAAAATTATTTTCTTATCTGTTAAAATTATTTTCATAGTCATGGCTAGTGCTTTACACTTGTGCTTACAAAGAAGTTCCAATCTGCTACCTTCCTGTTTTTCCTTGGAGTCATAAAAGAGAACATGAGCTATCCCCATTTGTTCTCAAGGTTTTTCATCCAAGGTAACAAAATGCCATAACTCTGACTTTGTAAACCATAGTACAGGAGAAAAAAATGTTTCCAATATATAAAAGAGAAAAGCAGAATAATAAGCAGTTCATCTTTATTACTTTAAGCTGTATGCTGCTGGTCTAAAAGATACACTACTTCACTAAGTTTATATCTTTATAACAATACTGAATAGACTAAAGGAAACGCACAGATCACACTTAAGGAACAATTACATTTATTTCCTACATCTCAGATTCACTGGGGAAAAGGTATTACCTGACGCTGGAAATTGAGTAACCGAAGTGCTTTCAGCTCCACAGTTGCTTTGGTTCGTAAATCTGGTGGCAAAGAGCCAGGCAGATTTTCCAGTTCTTGTATCCTATGAGCTATGCGAGCCTGAAGCCTAAAGGAAATAATAAAATGGAGGAAGGGGGGGAGGTGGAGATACACATTACAATTTAGTCTTAAATGATAAACACTGACCTTAGGTTTAAGTTCATGGCAAAACATATTCCAGACACTGACAGTCAATTTCTGACACCCAGCTATATTTTCTGATGTTAAACAGAGAAAAGAGCTACTTTTGCATTAATGCAAACAGGTGCTACGTGTTACTTAACACTCTGTTTTCCTACATAACCTCTCTCTAACACCCAGGAATGAAGGCTCGTGCTATATCTAGGGGAAAAGTCAAACATTCTTGCTCGTAGCAGAGAGAGAAAATGAGACACGGAAACATTTGACTTGCTCCCTAAACTCCCAGCCAGCCAGAATGCAGAGCTGAGACAACAGAGTTTTTCTTTCTAACTTCTCGTTTTGTCCTAGGGCAACTGGGCCATTTGCCCTCTTTGCCAAGATGCTGATGACAACAGCCCTTAAAGCGGAGTGGGCAAGAGCAGTTTTAGGTGCTGAGGCCACAGAAATCAGTCAACCCTAAACATTCAGAGAGAGCCCTGCCAACCACAACCACTTCCTCTGTGCACAGCGCTTGCTTGAGAAAAGAAAAGACAAATGAGGCACTTTTAAAACTCAGAGGCAGCAGTAAACAGTACTTAAAAACTAAGAATTTCTAGAAAAGGATGCTGGGGATTCTTATTTTAGACACCATCAAAAATACAACTGCAGGTACTTCCTCTTAATAAAAACAAAATAGAAAATAAAAGACATCTCACTTTCCTCATTCATTTGGGATACTATTAGTGTTACACATGTAATCTGCTGGTTTTAGAGTTCCTGGATCCTATTCTTACAAATAATTATATGCCATTTAAATCCATTTTTGGAACTACTTCCCCCTAAATTTGGTACAAAACTGTCTTGGAATAGATTTCAACAAAGAAAGAATAGTAATAAAAGAAGTAACTTAGTTAAACTAAGTTAATATTAATGGCACTAAAGAACAATTAATGTACAATTAAATTCTCTGTCTCTCTGTCTCTCTGTCTCTCTGTCTCTCTCTCTCTCTCTCTCACACACACACACACACACACACACACACACACACACACACACACATGCATGCACACATCCCCTACAAGGTAAATGCTATAATGGTCCCATTTTACTGACAAGAAAACTGAGAAAACATGTTGACATCACAGAGCTAAAAGGAGGGAGCCAAGATTGGAACCCTTGTTTGCCTGATACCCAAACCACTGAAATGATATTATAGATAATTAAAATGCACGATCTGAGAACTTTCCTGAACCTCAACTGTAAAAGTTGAAAATTAAGAATTCCGTTAAAAATGAATATCATGGTTTTTTCTAAGCTTTATGATATTGCATAATAACATGAAAAAGTAAAACCTTCTGTGAGTTAAATGCTGCAAAATATCTTAATACATAATATCACCCAAATATCAAAATGAGTGCTTTTTAAAAACATACAGTTGTTTGGTTTGGAGGGAAATAAAATGTCACTGCCAAAATTTGAAAATAGTAGTAAGGGAAATGATTCATTTTTCATTGACTTCACTAAAAATAATATTTATGACAGATTCCTGTTTTATTTGCTACATATGTTTTATTGATTCTGATTTACTGAATGATTCACTATCATAATCATTGCTGCATGCTGCTATTTTAACCCTGAATACCAATATAAGAAACAGCACTCTTAAATGGTCTTACCATTCAAAGACTAAAAATTTGTTAGTTCAAACAACAATAATAAATTTTCATCATTTTACTCTTTTGGTAAAATTGTTCAAACTCTCCCAACTTTCTCCCACTTTTTGTTTATTAGTGATACTCACGGGATTATTATCATGTATTGTTTTTTATTTTCACTATATGAAACAAACATCTACTTCATTTACCCAATTCATTTTCTAAAATATCCACATAGTCCCTAATCTCCAAATACAGCAACAGATGATGCATCTTAAAGATTAGGATATTAAGAGGAAAATCCACTATGAATTTTTTCCAAATATAGAAGTTAAAGGGAAAAAAAGTCAAACCGACACAACTCTGCTTTTGCAGGATTATGGCTATGCAAAAGGAAAATTAAATATTATAGAGGGGTGAAATGATAGCCAAAGATTTGGTTATTCTACTTCCTCGGTTCTAGATTCCTTGCAGACCTTTCTTACTTGAATATCCTAGAATTCAGACTATCCCTTGGTACTCTGGTTTATTCTCTTTGACAAAGTGGTCAGATGCTAAATTAGAGGAATAGCTATTTCATCTTCCAAAGGACTATAGAACTAGGACTAAATAAATAATTGTAGGGCAACTGCGCTGATAGCGTAGAGATTAAATCACACTCAACTGGAGGGTGGGAAGTAGGGGGCTGGGAGGTGGGACTTGGGGTAGATGGGGGGTTGGGTGACTAGGGCGTTGGAGTGAGTGGGAGCCGGGGGGCGGGGTGCACTTCTCCCTGAAATGACTGCTTCTCCAAAGAGCCTAGTAATTTGTCAGTGAATCTGATTTCCCAGCACAAAAGAATCTCTCTTTTATGAAAAGGAGGCAAGAGGTACAAAGTGCAAACTCTGGGAGAAGAAGAAAGGTGGATTCCATAGTAAAATTATAGGCATTCGATTCGGTGGGTAGGAAAGGTACAGGAGGGGCTTCTTCTAACGTGGACAATTGTATCTTTGTTGTTGTTGTTCTTAATAGACATCTTCATTTTAAATAATGCTCCTCTCCAGACAATTTCATCTTCCTGTCAATGGGATTCAGCAGGTAGTCCGACAAAGAGATTCAGGATTCTAAACTTCCTGAAACAACAACAAGATGTAATACTGCATAACTGCAGGAGACTCATTTAGTGTCCTCACAAGTACAGAAAATTGAAGCAGAATTAGGTCACTCAGGTTTTTCATACAGATTGAACAGTAAATCAAGAGGGGTTACTGTTCTGGCAAGAAAAAGAGCTCCATTAAAGGCAACAGATATTTGTTCAGGTCCAGAGGAGAAGTTTATGATTCCTGTAGGAGAGTTATTTGAACAGAAAATGACACTGGTACGTTTTGTTCCTTCAAGGAGCTGAGTGACACTTAAAAAGAAGAGAGAGAGAGTGTGTATGTGACTTTTTGAAACTCTGCTGGTAAAGTGGCTATTGGTAATTTTTGAGAAGGAATTTTCAGGGTTGCAATGGAGACAATGGCAGGACAAAACAGTCACAGGTAAGCAGCCTCGGCTTGCTTCCTCAAACAAGGAGGGTCTACTCTGCTTTCACACTAAATTCTGACTTGATTCCAAAGACAGCTGATGTGATTCAAAGATGCCCTCCCCAAATAAACCCCTTCGAGGGTGAAACACATCTTCCATGCAAACATTTGTGAAATTAGTTTACATGCCAACGTGACAATTCCTGAAGTACTTTTATTCAAGCCTCTAACTCTAAATGGAAGAAACTGAAGTTAGGATATTAACAGGGCAAAGAAAGTGTGCCAGAAAGAATTTTTAAAAAGAAGCACATGGAAATATCTCTCTGACACTACAGAGGGAAGCAATAAAGTGCCACTGTAAGAGAAAGATGGTCAAAAAGAAAGAATCCAATTAAAATGGGAAAAAAATGTTTTAACTAGAGAGCTTGTACAGATCTGAGGCAACGTGTTCACACGCAGAAACTTATTTATGCTCCTACTGAATAAAGAAGGTCAATTTGTCAAAATTCTGATTTTAGGATGAACAAGGCAAAGCAGCCAACTGACTTAAAGTTAAAAAAAAAGGTAAGATTCTGAAAATTTCCTGTCAATTTTCATAGACAAGGTAAGTGATATTACAATGGCCGGAGAAACTGACATCTGTTAAAGAATTTCTGACAGATGATTTTTGCTCAAACTAAGTTCATTAAATTGTAAAAGAATATTTTTTTATACCTTGTTCAAATCTTTGATCAGGTGATAAAGATGCCCTAGACCCTTCCAGTTACCAGCGCAAAAGGCTACTAAGCCATTCTGTTACAGAGGGTCGACAGAAAAAAGAGTTTCTTTGCTGTCTTTTACAAGTGCCTAAGGGACTTAATCTAACCGTTTTAAGAGATGAATTCAACCAGTCTCTGCGGTTGAACAACTTACCCTCATATAGGCAAAAGCCAGCTATTGCTCTGCAAGTAAAAGTACAAATCACGCCCCTGCGATGCTGCCAATGCAAACCTATGCTGCTTCTCCACATGGCCACGGGAAAATTCAGGCTAAAGGACTCACCAACTTTCTGGACCAGGATTGCCCAGATCAATCATTTCAAAGCCACACAGCTTTTACAAAGGAGTAGACATTTATCAAGTAATAATAATAAAAATATGAAAAACAGCCACCCCGCCACATTCTGCAATGCATATAATTCAAAAGATACTGACAGAATTTTTTTTTTTATTAACACAAAAATGGAAGACAAAAGCTTTGGAATTAGAATAGGCTAAATAGTTCTACTTAATCCTGTATATTTAATACTGATCCATTAAGATCACTTTCAAAAAAGGTGCTAAAAGGAACTCATTACAAAAGTCCTACAATGTAAATTCTGGCAAAAATGATAAGGAACATTTAGAAGCCATTACAATAAAAAGCTAAAACGCACACACGCACCAACACCCAGGCTGAATAAGGAAAAAACGCCCAGACATATAAAAAATTTCTAGATGTAGAGAGCATCTATCTTATATGAGGGTAGTTTAACAAAGGTACTGGTAGCTCTGTACCATTAGGGTAGGAAAAAAGTATTACCTCTTAGGAAGTCAGAATTTTAGAGTCACTACATGATACCTTTATATCTCATTACTGACTCTTTAACTTTTTTAAATTCAACAGCAACATAAAAAAGTATTGCACATGAATACAGTCTTTCTGCCCAGGAGTATGCTAGTATTTAACTTTATAACATACAGCAATTTTTCACCCAACAGAATCTGCTATCAGCATTGAAATATCAATTGATGATAAGTATCTAGTTCTCTAGGTATACACAAAATGCTGGAAACAGTAATATAAAAGCTCTTCATGGATGATTAGGAATAGTAATGAGAGTAAAGTTATACTCATCATTCAAAAAACTGCACAGATCTAATGGCAGTTATATGTCTAATTTCTTTCAGAGTTAACTCTCAAAGCCGGTACCTTAGTATTTTAGTTTAATTACAAATAAGTGGTGTGCTTTTCAATAAAGATTAAGGTAATGTTTTAAAAGAGAGCCCAAATATTGCTTATTAACATTTTCTATAATGTTTAAACTCTAATTTTCTTTTAAATTAAGTAATATTTGGGAAATAATATTAATAGCTAATATTTACTAAATGAATCAGTATCATTTTATCTTGCCAACTCTTTGAGAAGTATCTTCTTTTAACATATGAGGAAACCGAGTCACAGAAAAGAGATAAAACTTGACCACAGTAACACTGCTCGTGATGACAGAGTATGCATTCTGGCAGACTCCAGAATCCACAATTTTAGCTTTGTTTTATCTTGACTCAGCACTTACTGGACTCCCTTTTGGGTTGACGTTAACCATTTACATCAGGAGTCTGCTAACTACAGCCTGCAGGACAAATCCTGCCCACAGCCTGTTTTTATACATAAAGTTTTACTGGAACACAGCCAGACCATTATTGTCTACAGCTGTTTTCACACTACAAGGGCAGTGCTGAGTCCTTGTGACAGAGACTGTAAGGGCCCCTAAAGCATAAAATATTTACTATCTGACCTTTACAGAAAAGATTTGCCAACCCCTGATTTTGATAAATATGCCAGATCAGATAAAAATTAAGTTTCTGGAGTAAGAGTTTAAATAAGGGCCCTCATATGAAGACACTTACACAGGGTTTACCCATAAAGCTGGACCAAGCTATAGATCGAAAAACACATGAATTAAAACAAAGAACATATTATACCAAGCTACCAAAGAATGGTTTAGTAGCATTAACCTGCAGGTCAGGCCAGCACAACACACTCAATACTGACCACCTCAGTCATTATTCAAGGACACGAATACAAACAAGGACAATGCGTTGCGTAAGTGAATTGTGAGATGACCACTTTCTTGGATCCACAGAACTCCAGGCTGGAAAAGGACCTTGAATCGCCAGTGCCTGGCATGTCACAGGGTAGATATAATAAAAGTTTTCTGACCGAATGAGTGAAAATCACGGTTTGGCCAACCCAGTGCCATCATAGCCTCCGGACCCCCAGTGACATACAAACTCCTGTGACTTTGTTCTGAAGTCATTCTCCTAGCATGAGTTTCTGTCTCCGCTATCTCCTTGAGGCCCTTCCCTTGGCCCATAACAGAACAACCACGACAGAAGGGGCCACCTCACACCTGGGCTTGGTGGCACTTTCTGGAACAGCGCAGGTGCGCCTCTCTCTGGCGAGGGTGCGTTACCTGTATTCCCGCTCCTGCAGAATCTCCACCGGGTCCAGGCCTTGCGGTTTCTGGATGGGGCTGATCCGGCTTTGCTTCTGCTGCAGCTGCAGGATGGGCGAGGGCTGCCCCGGGGCCGGCTGCGGCACCGAGGGCCCAGGCACCGCGGCCGCGGGCGGCTGCGCGGCTGCGGGGGGCGCGGGCGAGGGCCGGCCGCTGGGCGCGGGCACTGGCAACTTCTGCGGGGTGCTCGGGCCGCTCAGCTCCGGCCCCGGGCCTGCGGGACAAGAGCGACATGGGCAACTG
>RJWJ010020337.1:0-29198 GCA_004363605.1 Indri indri | reverse complement strand
GTACAGAAATCAGTAGCACTCCTATACACCAACAACAGTCAAACTGAGAACTAAATCAAAGACATAATACCCTTCACAATAGCAACAAAGAAAATAAACTATCTAGGTATATATTTAATTAAGAAGGTGAAAGACCTATACAGGGAGAACTAGGAAACACTGAGGAAAGAAACAGCAGAGAAAGTAAACAGTTGGAAAACCATACCATACTCATGGGCTGGCAGAATCAACATTGTTAAAATGTCTGTATTACCCAATGTGATCTACAGACTCAATGGAATGCCTAATAAACTACTAACATCATTTTTCACAAATCCAGAAAAAATAATTCTATGTTTTGTATAGAACCAGAGAAGACCATATATAGTGAAAGCAATCTTAAGCAAAAAGAACAAATTGGGAAGCATCAATTTACCAGACTTCAAGCTATGCTACAAGGCTATAGTAACCAAAAGAGCATGGTACTGGCAGAGACATAGACTAATGGAACAGAACTGAGAACCCAGATATAAAACCATCCTCATATAGCTATATAATCTTTGACAAAGCAGACAAAAACATTCACTGGGGAAAACAATCCTTACTCAATAAATCATGCTGGAAAAATTGGATACACACATGTAGAAGACTGAAAAAGGATCTGCACCTTTCACCTCTCACAAAAATCAACTCACAGTAGATAACAGACTTAAATCTACAGCATGAAATTATAAGAATTCTAGAATAAAATGTTGAGAAAATTCTTACAGACATTGGCCTAGGCAAAGAATTTGTGGGGAATATCTCAAAGGCAATTACAGCAGCAACTAAAATAAATAAATGGAACTTGATCAAATTACAAGGCTTCTGCACAGCCAAGGAAACTATCATGAGATCAAACAGACGACCTACAGAATAGGAGAAAATATTCACATGCTACACAGCAGATAAAGGGCTAACAACTAGAATCTATATAAAACTCAGGAAAATCAGAAAGAAAAAAAATCAAACAACCCTATGAAAAAGTGGGCAAAGGACATGAACAGAAACTTTTCAAAAGAAGACAGATTAATAGCCAACAAACATGAAAAAATGCTCAACATCTCTAATCATCAGGGAAATGCAAATCAAAACCACAATGAGATATCACTTAACTCCAGTGAGAATGGCCTTTATCAAAAAGTCCCAAAACAATAAATGTTGGCATGGGTGTTGAGAGATAGGAACACTTATAGATTGCTGGTTGGATTGCAAACTAGTACAACCTTTGTGGAAAGTAATATTGAGAAAACTCAAAGAGCTAACAGTAGAACTACAATTTGATCCAGCAATCCCGTTACTGGACATCTACCCAAAGGAAAAAAAGACATTCTGTAAAAAAAAAAAAAAAAAAAAAAAAATCTGCACTTGAATGTTTGTAGCAGCACAATTCACAAATTCAAAGATGAGGAAACAACCCAGGGCCCATCAATACATGAGTGAATTAATAAAATGTAGTATATGTATACCGTGAAGTTCTACTCAGCCATAAAAAATAATGGTGATCTAGCACCTCTTGTATTATTCTGGAGAGAGCTGGAGCCCATTCTACTAAGTGAATTATCCCAAGAATGGAAAAACCAGCACCACATGTACTCACCATCAAATTGATATTAACTGATCAACACTTAAGTGCACATATAGTAGTAACATTCTTCGGGTGTCCATTAGGTGGGATGGGGGAGGAGGGGATATATTCATACCTAATGGGTGCAGTGCACACTGTCTGAGAGATTCACATGCTTGAAGCTCTGACTTGAGTGGGGCCAAGGCAATGCATGTAACCTAAACATTTGTACACTTGCAATATGCTGAAATAAAATAATTAATAAACTAGTTAATTTTAAAAAGTAAAATAAAAAGTGATACATGAAAAAAAAGAAAAATTAATTGTACCATTAAAAACAAAGTGTTTTGTTCAAATTAAGATATGTTGACACATAGTGTTTGCCTCAATTTATAGATATGAGATCATACATTACTCAAATTTTAGGAGTTTAATAAAATTAAAATTCAAAATAAATTATCTTAAAACCACATAAATTAAATGTACAAAAAGTATTATGAGAGATAAAGAGGAAAAGACATAAAAAATTCATATAAAATATGGCCAAGGTGAGATTTGAAATATTCTTAAAAATAAAGATTATGCATAAGGTTTTTAAAATCTAGGAACACTTCTCTTTAACATTTTTACAAAAGTGACCTAAATATTTACATAGCAATTGACATAAAGTTTTATCTTTGATGCACCACAAAGATGGTCAGAGAAGTTTAAGAAAAAACTGTTAGAAACACAAATAGAAAAATAACGTGTTTAGGAGTTATACTTAAGATGTCACATGAATATTTTCATTTGTTAATATGTTTCAAAGTAGAAATGACTCTATAGATAAGAATCATTAGTACTGTTGAACTGTGCTCAATTATCTGGTGTGTGCATGTTTTAAGGCACATGACCCAGCAAAACAGTTGACATTGGAAGATCATACTTTCTTGATTTGTTAGATAGAAGAAAAAAAAAGACTATCATTTAAATATCAGAATCTAAGAACATTGGCTCAAGATCAGAATCCAAGAACAGTTGGCTACCATATACAAAATGAATCATCCTTAAATGTTAACTATAATGACTAGTATGAAACTGAAACTAATCTACTCATTGAGTTCTTACATGACAGCAATTTTGAGCAAGGTTCTTGCCAGTAGTGAGGCCTACATAAAGATAAGACAAAATTCCCCCCTCTAGTTTATTAAACAAGCATGACTGTAACTCTGAACACACAGTAGGATCCTGCTACTTGGTAGAGAATCAAAAATGATGAAATTAGAGAGATTGACATACTGATTTCAGGTGAACCATGTGATGATCCTTAATTGATGATGTTTTGTTAATTGATATTTTATGGATAAATTAATTTATGATGGGTCACAATAGGGAGAAAAGAAGAGGGAGCATTTGTCCCAAGGAAAGGATGATAGAACTAAAGGGAAAGAGGAAGATTTCATGATAAATATAAAAACAAGCCAATTGACCAAGGTGTCAGATGTAGGGAAGTTAGAAGAAATATAGATTGAAAAGAGTGTTAAAGAATATAATCACTAGATGAGAAAATGGGAAAAATGTCTCAGCATAGGTTGGTTTTGACTTTGTCTGCTAAGGAAAAACTAGGAAAACATTGACATTGAAATAAAGAAAAGAGATAATTGATCACACAAAAAATGGTAGTATTAATATTTTAAAAAGAAATAATTATGTCCTTTGATGAAAACAACAGTTGAAGAATCTAGACATTACAGTACTTCCAATATTTAAAATGAGATGTATTTATTGACTAAATTAATTAATTATATATACAACAGATTTATTAAATTGTTGCAAGAGGGGAAATATTTGGAAAAAAATTAAATTTGCTTGATAAGTTATAATTAGAGCAGATTTTGAAACTAGCTTTATGCTTTATAAGAAATGAATTTCTAAACCTCAAGGAGATTCTTATATTTGACAAGGTATGTGGTAGGAAAAATGTGTTTTTGCCCTAGAAAGAGCAGTACGACATTCTTCTTTGGTGATTTATCTTTATATAGCAGAGTACTCTTTAGGGATATATATTGATAGAAAAATGCATTTATTATTAGAATGCATATCATAAAAGCACACAATTGACAATAACTTAATTAACAGAGGTCAGTCACATAAGTCATTATTCATATGCTTATTTTGAAGGCCAACTAAAATATTAATAACACATGAGCAAATAATCTATAAATTGCAAGAGATAATTATTCATGATATCACTGCTTTTCTCCCACCATATTTTCTCTTTGCCACAAGAGTATTTGCTCCTCATTAGGCAGTTCAGACAAGTTTGCCCTATATAAAGACCTATCTTATGATTTTTATAGAGTTTATTTTTCATTTTTCCTCTGGATCAAGTATCTCCTTCTTGCATCCTGACTATGAGAATCTGTAAATGAAAGAATACAACCTTCCATTCAGTCATGGCCACCCACCACTGACACATCACTACAGAAATCATATCTTGCTTCATCCTTTCCCCACACTTTCCAGTTTGATTAAAAATGGTTTATTCATTGCATATATATTCATTTATATGGCCATGTCATTATTTTTGTTGAAAATTTAAGTATTCAAATTCTCTCAAAGCCAGTCTCTATTTTATTGAAACAAAAACAAGTCTCTTTTGACGTTCTGTGAAATGAGGAAGCCTATAATTTTAAATCTTCATTAATTCCCTATGATAGGCATAACGTCTCTTTGGTTTCTCTTGTTTCAACACAAAAATATTATTATCAAAATAATTATTTGCTTATTTTGATTTCTCCCAATGATGCTTGGGGGTGGCGAATTATTAAGAACATGGATAGATTTTATAATGGCTCAGATTGATAAAATTGGGAACATTTTAAAATCATTTTTTCTTATATATATATATTTCAGAACTTTTAATATTCTGATGCTTTATGTTTTTGGTAGTAATGTCAGGTTTCAGGCTGAAACATTTGTTCTTGATGCACTCATGGCCAAAAAATGACTAGACATGCCAAAGTAAGGCAAGCATGAAAATGAGGTTTATTGAGGAAAGAAAGATAGGATTATATGGCAAGAGCAAGACATAGGTTTATAGACCATGATACATACACCACAGATGATGACCACACCCATTGTTTCAGCAAAGGGATAGCAAAAGGAAGGGTACAAAAATGGGGCCTGGTTATGATCTGCATCTTGTTTTATAGTGCCCGGATTGGGGTCTCCTACTGGTTCACAGGTCACCATGGAACCACTTTGATAGGACAGTGGGAGTTGCATTACTACACATTCGGGTTGTCCTAGGTCAATTTCCAAACTCTATGGTACCTATGTGGCTTGGCCCATGGGCTAGAGAGTCCTTTCTATTCTTTTGCAGCTGATGTGCTAAGTTCTGATTGGTAGATTCGTAGGGTATTCCCTCCTCCCCAGGTACGGCAGTTGCTGGGGAGATTAGGGTAGGGTAGGACCAAGATTAGGGTAGGGTAGGACCTTCCTCCCAGGTGGGGTAATTGCACCAAAGCAACAGCACCCACCTTTGTCCCTAGGAGATGCAAAATCCCTTGCTATCTACCTAATAGTAATAAGACAAAATTTATCTTCTCCCAGATATTTAGAAGTTTTTGTTTGCTTGCTCTAAATAACTCTTTTCATACAATTAAAAAAATTAATTGTGTCCTTCGAAAATGTTAATGTTCTGTCTCTCCTATCCCATCTTCTATCACCCCCACCACTACATGAACTCAGGACATTGGCTTCCTTTCAGCATTGGTATATGTACCTTCTTGCCACAGAAGTTTGAAAATGCTGCATCCTCTGTTTGGAGATCTTTTCTTTCCATCTTTACTCATCATCCTTCTCTAAGATCAATTTCTCTTTCCTTGAGGAATCTTCAGAAATTTCCTAAGTCATGTCTCTTAAAACGTGGTTTCACCACCCACATGCTTATATTTCCAGGGCATTTACCCCAATTTTAATTTTGTGTTTACTTGTGAGTTTTGTCTTTATTAATGTCAGTGTTTTCAAGTGTTGTTCACATCTATAATTACCTGAATCAAAGTAGATGAGTTAATGAATGGTGAGCATCATGTTTTTGTTCTTATCAATTTCAAGATGTATTAGATATCATAAATAAACATATTTAAATTGGGAAACAAAGATATGTACAATTACAAGTTTGGGTAAAGCACAAATCTTTTAAATAGAAAATAATAATCAAGATTAAATTAATTATTAGATTTTCTTTACAATGTTCAGGACCAGTCTTGTAGTATTTCAACAAAATCCCTGCAGGTTGCTGATAATTCTGAGCACACTTAAAGTGGAGAATATTATAGCATGTTCAAAAGGCAAGGTAAGCTAATAAATTACTTTTTAATATTTTTTTCTAAGCACTCTCAATACAACATTGATGCTGTTTACAAAATTGAAAGCACAAACTCAACAAACCTTCTTAAAGAAAACATTTTCATACTACAAAAAAAATAGCAACCACCAAATTTCTGTGACAAAAATCAAGAATTATACAATAGTACATCTCCATATTTACCAGTTTTTCATTTATTTTCATATAGCTATTCCCAGACAAATTTTAAAAGGCTTACCTAAATAACATAGTCTGAAAAAAAATTCTGAAAGATACCTGATTTAATGTATTATCATTAACAGTTAACCTTTTTGCCATTAATTTTTCAGTCCAATTAGAATAGAGCAATTTAAAGTGTTTGTTGAAACCATTGTGCATGTAGCATCTGCATATGTTAATTTAGCCTAAAGATGAATATGTAAATTTAGTCTAAAGATGTTCACATTCTTCCAAACACAGAACAGCTATAATCTGTGTGGTGAGTGGAGCAAACATGAATTTTGACATCACACACAATTTGGCTTTTTCTAAAATCGGTGAGTACTTTACACTCTAGAAACATCTCTTTCATCATCTCCATGCTGGAGGGGTCAGCATTAGACACAGACTGTGTATTCCTGTTAGTGCAGGTGCTCTTGGAACCTAGTAAAGGAGGCCTGCCAAAGTTTTCTAGTATGAAGCAATCACCATTCAAGTACGAAATCATGCTCTAGTTTGATTCTTCTCCAAAACAAGCAGGTACCAGAGCCTGCTCTTTAGAACAATTATAGAAATATTTTTCACACCTGATACAACTTGCCACAAAAGGATGAATTTCAGTATTTGGGTAGAGGGTGGGAGATAGGGAAAAGAGAGTGATATGAGAGATTGTCTCTATCCTCCAATAAAAGCTAATTAATTATTACATTGTTTAATGTTTTCTTTTGTTTATTATTGACACACAATTACATACATTTATGGGGTATGGTATGATATTCAATACATACATAGATCCTGTAATGATCACATCGGGGTAATTAGTATACCCATCACCTCAAACACTTGTCATTTCTTTGTTGTGAGAACACTCAAAATCTTTTCTTCTAGCTATTTGGAGGTATATAATACATTATTGTTGGTTATAGTTATCCTACTGTGCAATAGAACACCAGAAATTATTCCTTCTATCTAATGGTAGGTTGCTAAATTTAAAATTATATTTAATAACGTAATATTATTTCCTGTAGTATTTTCATTTCATCACTGCCATTCCAATTTTTCAGGAAAAGTCTCTGAAGTTATCCCTGCCTCCTCTGTTTTTCTCATGCCCCATAAGTAACCATTCAATTCTGTTGCTTGTACTTTTAAAATACATTCAGAATCCATTTCTTACCATTCCACTGCTAACTCCCTGGAAGAAGACACAAACTCCCTTTCTTGTATTATTGCAGTAATCACCTAACTGTATCCAATGCTTCTACCCTTATTCCTTATTCCTCATACAGTCTATTTTCTACACAAAATCGAGAGTGAGCCACTTAAAAAATATGTCTTATCATGTCACTCCATGGCTCCAAAATTCTTCATGACTCTCAGATGCTCTCAGATAAAATCAAATTCCTGACAGTGGTCAACAGGGTCTTGCATAAAGAACTCTGTTGTTACCTCTTGGTCTCACTTCCTAATACTCTGATTTTTCCTTATTCCATTCTAGTGACACAGGTCCCATTGCTATTACCTAAACACACAGAGGATGCTCCATTCTGATACATTTATAGTTTTTTAATTTCCAGATTTTTTTTATAAGGAGAATTATAAAGGAACATAAATATGGTGTTTTCTTGCACACTTCCTTTTAAGAGTAGATGATTTTCTTTTAATTAAGTAACCTGTCTTATTTTGCAAAACCAATAAATAAAAGAGCAAATTTCAAGGGTACGTGATTTGTTCAACATTTTGAAAAAAATAAAGCCTGATTTTTTGTAGTATTTTAAAAATCAAAATGTATTCTTTAACTTCTCAAAGAGTAAGTCTGAAACTATGACTTGAATGGTGGGGGTGGGGAGAGAAAGATATCGTTTTCTGTTATTAGCTATTTTGAATAGCTTCTGATAATTCTAATGTTTTTTCATTCTGGAATTTATGTCTTCAAAAGATAGCTGAATTTACATTTGTAATAAACTGTGGAGAAAAAGAAAATATTTATCATGCACATATGTATAAAATTTATCACAAACCATTATATATATCAAAAGATACTGACTTTAAAAAGATAACAAAAATGTTAATGGAAATTTGATAGGGATTGAATTGAATCTCTATATTGCTTTAGTTAGTATGGATATTTAAACAATATTAATTCTTCCAATTCATGAACATAGGGTACCTTTCCATTTATTTATGTCTCCTTCAATTTCTTTCAACAATATTTCATAGTTTTCAGTGTATAGACTTTTCACTTCCTTGATTAAATTTATGCCTAAGTATATTTTTATGGTATCATAAATGAGACACTTTTCTTCACTTCTTTTTTGGATAGTTTGTTGTTAGTATATAGAAATGCTACTGATTTTTTGTACATTGACTTTGTATCATGTGACTTTACTGATTCACTTATTTCTTCTAACAGTTTTTGGTGGAGTCTTTGGGTTTTCTACATACAAGATCAAGTCACCTGCAAACAGAGACAATTTTACTTATGCCTTTCTGTTTTGGATGCCTTTTATTTCTTTATCTTGCCTAATTTCTCTGGCTGGTACTTTCAGTTCTATATTGAATACAAGTGGCAAGAGTAGGCATCCTTGTCTTATTCCTTATCTTAGAGAAAAAGCTTACAGTATGATGTTGCCTGTGGGCTTGTCAAGGAAGCTTTTTATTTTATCAAAATACATTTACCTATACCTAATTTATTGAGAATTTTTTGTCAGAAAAAGATATTAAATTTTGTCAAATTGTATTTAATCCTAAAACTCTAATAGAGCCACAAAAGAGCCAAAATAGCCAAAGCAATCTTGAGCAAAAAGAACAAAGCTAGAGGAATCATACTACTTGATTTCAAAATATACTACAAAGCTAAAATATCAAAACAGCATAGTAGAGTATGGTATCAAAAAAGGCATAAAAACAGATGTATAGACCAATGGAACAGAATAGAGAGCCTAGAAATAAACCCACACATATGCAGTCAACTGATCTCTGATAAGCATGCCAAGAAAACCAATAGGGAAAGTTAAGTTTCTTTAATTAATGGTGTTAGGAAAACCAGATATTTATATGCAGAAGTATGAAATTAAATGCTTGTCTTACATTATATACAAAAACTAACTCTAAATGGATTAAAGACTTAAAGCAAAGATCTGAAACTGTAAAACTTGTAGAAGAAAACATAAGGATAATGTTCCTTCATATTAGTCTTTGCTAGCATTTTTTGAATATGACAGTCAAAGTACAGATGACAAAAGCAAAATAAACAAATGGGATTGTATCAAACTAAAAACTTCTGCAGAGAAAAGGAAACAATTAACATAGTAAAGAGACAACCCACACAGTGGGAGAAATATTTGCAAACCATACATTTGATAAGGGATTAATGTTTAAAATGTATAGGAAACACAAGCAACTCAATTGCAAGAAAACAAATAATCTGTTTAAAAAAATGGGCAAAGGACCTGAATAGACATTTCTCAAAATAAGGCATACAACAGATATATAAAAAATGCTCAACATCATTAATCATCAGGGAAATGCAAATCAAAATCACCTCAAAACTTTTAATATGACTATTATCAAAAATACAAAAGATAGCAACTGTTGGCAAGGATGTAGAGAAACGGGGATTCTTGTACATCGTAGGAGGGAATGTAAATTTGTGCACCCAAGTGGAAAACAGTATGGAGATTCCTCAAAAAATTAAAAATAAAACAACTATATGATCCAGAAAGCCTCCTTCTGGGTATACATCCACAGGAAATAAAATTAATATGTCGGAGAAATACCTACACTCCTCATTGAAGCATTATTCACAACAGCCAAGATATGCAATCAACCTAAGTGTCCACTGATGGATGAATGGATAAAGATAATTACACACACACACACACACACGCACACACACACACACACTTATACACACTGGCATATTATTTAGCCTTAGAAAACGAGACACTATAATTTGTGGCAATACATATGAACCTGAAGGCATCATGCTAAGTGAAATAAGCCAGGCCCAGAAAGAGAAATATTGCATAATTTCATTTTTATGTGGAATTGAAAAAGAAACCAAACTTGTAGAAGCAAAGAGTAAAATTGTTGTTGTCAAGTGCTAGGGGGAGGAGGAATGGGAAGATATTGGCCAAAGGTTACAAAGTCTCAGCTAGGTACTGTATTATATTCCAGAAATTAGCTAAGAGAGTAGATCTTAAATATTCTTAGCATACACAAAAGTAGGTAACTATGTCTGGTGATGGCTATGTTAATTAGCTTGATTGTAGTAATCATTTAACAATGTATACAGATTAATATAGCAAAACATCAGGTTGTACACTGTCACTGTAAATACACACAATTTTTATTTGTCAACAATTAGACTTTGGTAATGCTAGAAAAAATGTAACAAAAAGTGATCAAATTTCTTACTGAATTACAGAAAAAAAGTTAAATTTATTTAATGAAAAACTATAATTAATAAAAGTTAGCAAATACACAGCCCACTCTCTAGATATCCATAAAGCCAGCTCCCTGATTTCCTTTTTTACTTAAGTATCATCCATTTAATGAAGATTTTCCTACTTCTTTATTTAAAAGTCTCATCCAGGTCCTCACCTGTAACTCTGTATTCCATTACCCTACCTTATTTTTCACACTCTTTGTTGGTTCTATCACTGTTACATTTAATGTGTTTGTTGTTCTTGTCTTTCCCTCAGATTCAGTAGTCAGGGAGTTGACTCTCTCTCTTGATTAGTGAGGAACAAGGTTATAGTGCAGACGAGCATGTGTTGAGAGATACTATAGTGGCCACAGCCAGATAGATATAATTAAGCAAAATGAAAATATTAGAGTACCAATGTGAAAGAATATCCAGATTATAGATAGACATAATGAATCAAGTCTTCAGCTGGTTGGTTTGGTACTGGTGATTTAGAGAGGAAGTCAAAGTAGGGTGGAAGGGTGTCCCATGATCACTAGCATCTATGCCAATGCCAACATTGTAGGAAGAGAATCTGAAAGATTACCTAGCCTGACTAGCTATTATGACTGATACCAACATCAGATATAAGATGTAACACTTTGTACAGTCAGGCAGAAAATAAAATAAAGTACAAAGGTCAAATTCCTCTCTGGGTAACTGGGGATTTGAGAAGAGAAGCTTAAAAGTGCATAGCTGTTTTTTAACAAAACAGAACCACAGAACCCCCAGACAACAGTATTTGTCTTTGTAAAGAAAACTCAGGATATCAGTGGGCTATTTTTGAAAAAGATGTCTGTTAAAAATATCTTCTATTTCCTCTGCTCCCAGTGTCTGACTCATGAGTTTGTAAGAATTTGTAGCTTATATTTAAAACAAATTGTTCTATAAAAAGGCTTACTGTATTCTGAAATAAAGTTATGGAATGTAGTACAGGGTTGTGAGGGGCTAGGGAATCAATAGTGGTGATTATAAGTAGGAATAATTTCCTAAATTTTAAACATACCCTTCCAAAGATGAAAACTTAACAAATATATGGTTTCTGTGGGTCACTTCGGAATAAAAATAAAAAGTTTTATTAAAAAGGTATAATAATCAAATCTCATTTAAAGTTGAATTTTAACAGCATAGAGATTAAAGATTACTGTTTTATTAAGACTTTATGTGTAGATTAGTCATATGAATACTTTTTTACTCCAAAAAGAAGTAAAACAAGAGTAGAATCTTTTCTTTTTTCGGCATATTATGGGGGTACAGATGTTTAGGTTACATATGTTTCCCTTGCCCCCTGTCCCGCTCCAAGTCTGAGCTTTAAGTGTGTCCATCCCCCGGATGGTGAGCATCACACTTTTTGTGTATGCATATACACGTCCCTTCCCCCTCCCCCCCCCCGCCCGACATCCAATAGATGTTATTCTTATATGTGCACTTATGTGTTGATCAGTTAATACCAATTTGATGGTGAGCACATGTGGTGCTTGTTTTTCCATTCTTGGGATACTTCACTTAGTAGAATGTGTTCCAGCTGTATCCAGGAGAATACAAGAGGTGCTATATCACGATTGTTTCTTAAAGCTGAATAGTACTCCATGGTATACATATACCACATTTTATTAATCCACTCCTGTATTGACAGACACTTGGGTTGTTTCCACATCTTTGCAATTGTGAATTGTGCTGCTATAAACATTTGGGTGCAGGTGTCTTTTTTATAGAGTGTCTTTTGTTCTTTGGGGTAGATGCCCAGTAATGGGATTGCTGGATCAAATGGTAATTCTACTTGTATCTCTTTAAGGTATCTCCATATTGCTTTCCACAGAGGTCACACTAGTTTGCAGTCCCACCAGCAATGTATGAGTGTTCCTATCTCTCCGTATCCATGCCAACATTTGTCGTTTGGGGACTTTTTAAACACATGTAAGTGATAGTCAAGACAATGATTTATATTTGAATCAAATCAAGGTGTTAAAATGAATATATATATCTGTAAATGTAAGTATTTATAGTATAGTCGTAATATGTATATGGAGAAAAGTATGCCTGCATGCAAGAATTTAAACTTTATTAGGTGTTAAACTGTTATGGGAATTCTTATATATAGATTTTATATGATGAAGGACATAGTGGTAAAAAATGATCTTGGTTGTTGGACAGAGAAAACTGAATTTTTAGAGTACACAATGGCACTTGAACTAGACCTTGGAATATAACATGGGTTATTGTAGTTACAGAAATTGTGGAAGTGTGTATTCCAAGTAAGAGTGATCTAAAAAACTATGAAGCTGAGATCAAGATGAGGCTAGGAAATATGCAGTTGATGGTCAGTGTGACATTCAATTGGACTGCACAGCTCCTAAAAGTCACTGTTGATTTGGGACATGCTGTTGATTTATTAAAATTTATAAATGATCCTGCAGAAAGTTTTATAATGCCAGAGGAGATAAAGTACAGGCAGTGTTTGACTCAAAAGAAAAAAAAAAAAAAAAGGACAACAAATAAAGCTTTATTAGAGGTTTCTGATAAGGTCCATGTTTTTTCTCCAATTCCAAGATAAGGCTAAGAAAAGGAAGTTCCAGGACAATGATAGTAAATACTCCTATTCCAGATTCTAAATTCATTTTTTAAAAGTTGACAATTTGGAGGACCCGTGGAAGGAAATGACAAGCACAAAGAAATAAAGTTTTTACAAAATCCTGCATGTCATGATTTTCCCACAAAATATCTAATATAGGATTACCCTAAGACCTCCATATGTATGCACCGAACTAGATTTAATTTGAACAAAACAATAAGCACTGTGATTTTTCTACACCCACTTATCATGGTAAAATCTATACAACGTAGCTGTCAGATCCAAGAATCAGTGGTTAGAACTTCGGACTGTAAGGACTAAGGGATAACTTCCCTTTGCCCTCTGAAGTGTGCTGAAAATCAACTGACCAAAGGCAAATTAATAGGAAAAAAGGTATATAAATTTTATTTTAATGTTCGTAGCATAGGGGAATCACAGGAGAATGATCAGTAAATAACCCAATAGGGTACAGATGTTTATATGCCCTTTTTATAAGGGAAGGGGAGGTGGGGAAATATAGCAATTTGAGGGATAGTAAATGATTTTTAGGGGAATTCAGTGGAGTTGGAGAATATACAATGACCTGTCACAAAGTCTGTTGGGCTCACACAACAGAAAATGTTTTGTGACTAAAGTCTTTCCAAGTGTGTTGATAGACTTCAGTTTTTCTTCCTGAGATATGAATTAATGAAAACTCAGGGAAGGGACCAGAGGCAATTATTACTATTTTTTATTTGGTGGAATTGGACTTTAGGTGGTGGACTCTCCTGTGCTTTGGGGGAGACAGAGGATTGAGAGACAGGAAAGAAGGGGAGAGTCAGAGAGATTTTTGAGGCTTTAACTTAAATCTAGCATATAAAAGTGCCATGTTTGGAGATTTCTATTTCTGAGCTCTAACAGGACCTATGATGTGGTAGGTGAGTGAGTAGACCAATCCAGGTGGAGAAATTCAGAAGGTCTGTGGACAGAGCTGGCTGTAGATGTGACTTGCAGAAGAGAACATTATATATGACAGTCCTTATGGCACCTCATTCCTGCTCTGAATTACCCAGGTAATCTGATATACTGTCAACACATTTCAGTTTATGTTCTTTGAGACAATAAACACCCTAATTACTCAGATCCTTTCAAGAATTTGGAACTTCACACACTTTACACATTTCATATATGTAATGAATATTGAGTAAAATGGGAATTAGCGACCTTGAGTACACATAAACTGAGGATGCACTGGAGCATTTTCAATGTACCACAGAACTGGAAAAAGACAAGAGACAGATACTCTGCTTTTGTACACATTGTAAGTGTAACATAAAGTACCCTTTTTCACCTTAGAATGTTCATCCAGGCCCGATCTTGCTTAGCTGAAAAGAGTATGTTTTCTAAGAATTGCTAAGAGCAGAGGAGAATGCCATGTCAGCTAAAGTGTCTCCAGATCTTATAGGCAACAGTGCTTTGTCATAGGTTTCCAAAGATGCTTTTCTTCCCAATATTTTGCACCTTGCTCATTTCTAAAACCAGTTATGTTGCTGCCGATAATAAAACTACCTTGGATTTCTCAATATTCCTATGAAAGACCTAGACTTCTGAGCCATAGAGACATATATATTACAGAATTAGAGAATATTTTTTTCTTCTCTAAGAAACATTTTCACATGCTATAAACAATAGATCTATATCCATTTGTTTAAAATTTCTTGTATCTGCCAAAACCAAAGAGTTACATCCCAAGAGAGATGCCTAAATTAGTCAAAAAGGCTCTTGAGATATCTACCTGGAGATTTACATTGCAATATGGAATGCTGGTCCCAGAACTAGAAGAGCGGTAAAAGCTAAAACAGTGAGGCTAACTATCTCCTGGAGACAGTAATTACACATGAAAGCGTTAAATTAGGATTTGTCTATGAAGATTCTTTCAGGAGGAAAGGGGAACAGTTGCTCCTTCTCTTTTATAAGCAGAAATAGGTCATTTTGCCTCGTTTCTTGCCAATAAAGTATCCAGCTACTCACATAGAACAACTAACATGGTTCCCATTGGGCTCCCCTAGGGATAAGGGCTCAGGCAATGGGCACCAACACTCTTATTATTCACTATGAGATATTTAATAAGAAGTATGTCTCTTATTTATAAAGCCCTGTGTATACATTCAGGATTAAATTAATAAAGATTAATATTAAATCCCAAGAGATAATATCTTTCTCCACTGCCTTTAATTTTATTTTTTCCTATGTTCTTCTTCTGGTTCAAAATTCCTCAGAAAAACGTTTCACATATAAAGAAATATTTCACATTTTTCATATAGTATTTATGCATAATTATTTGTTTTTACATTTGATACAGGTTTTGTAACAGAAGGAACAGCTTGAAAAAGGGCAAAATGTATTACAAACTGTCTCTTTAAAACATCCCCCACACTTTTTGTAAATTAAAACCTGTATCCCTGCCCCAAGCCAGTGGTCAGGAGGGCCAGGGGAGTGTCCTTTGTTCTTTGTACCACAGGAGATGCCTCAACAGAACTGTCCAAGCAGAAGTCACAAGATTGTCTTCTCTGGAGATGGGATGGACCAGAACCATCAACTATAGTTAAACAACAGTAGCTGAAAACAGAAGCTGAAAACGCTGCCTTTAAAAACTCTGTATTTCTGTGTATAGATAGGAAATTGGTACTTTAATACAGGAGTTTGCCTTTTCCTCATTTGCTGGCAAATTAATAAACCTCCTTTCTTCGCCTCAAACCATTTTTCCTCATTCTTCTGATGCAGCCTGGGAGACAAGTGCCAAGCTTTCAGTAACAGTTTCTTTTTAACAGTAAAGTATGTTATGGAAATGGGAATATTTCTTCATCAGGATTGGGGAATCTTGTACTTTGTTATGCCATCCACAATCACTCCTTGCTCTATATATCATAAATTGTGTGACATGAAAAAACTTACTTCTTGATCTGAAGAAGTGATGGTGATTTTACATGCCTTTAGGTTGGTATAACAATAAAATAAGAATTTAGTAATAAATTCCTCAAAGAAATCATGTTACATATTCAGAGTTCAATAAATGTAAGATCCTTTTATTTACTAATACAAACTACTAATACTTATAACTGGTATCATCCAAGCTTCACTTGCTGGTGAGTAGATATACACATAGAGCACTTCTCCAAATATCAATGTTCTTGTTTCCTTACCTTGTAAATCCAGTATTTTCCATCATAGTACTTTTTTCTGTAAATCTTAGAAAACAGGGACTGGTGTTTTCTGTTGCTTCTCTCTGTCCATCTGGACTCCTTCCTCTTCTTATAACCTTCTTTCACAGGGAGTCGTAGGCTCCTAAAAAGACACTGCTTCCTTCTTAATAAAATGTTTCTTTTTATTTCAAGTGAATCTTTCTTTTCATCAAAAAATACAAGCAATACAATAGTGTACAAGGTTTGAGGCTGGGCCAGCAAAGACTAAAAGTGATACCAGTGCTCCTCTGCTAATAATGCCTCACTCTGCAAGATGTCCTCACAAAGGATAATTTCCAAACATGTCTAAATAGCAATATGGACTGTCTCTCCATGAATTAATATTAAACGTGTTTGGGGACAGGATGTGTCTTAGGAGTTTTGCAGAGCTTTGCCCTGAAGGAATATGTGAACGTGTTGGTTTGCATTTCAAATGCTGTTACACACGGAAGGGCGTCTCTGAAGGACAGTAGCGGCTGTATCCCACAAGGCGCCGCATTTCTCAGACCTAAAGGTTTGGATTTGCTTTGTAAAGCACAAGTGAATCTGTTAAAAACTACAGGCTGAGAGCTGACAAAGGAGTGCCCTCCGGAACAGACAGCAGACAGCTTCCCGAATGGCTAAAGCAAAGCTCTTGTTCAAACCACTCTAGACTACCTGTCTCCATTCACAATAACCTAATAAACATGAAACCCACATATGTCTGTTTACCCCCTCTGTTAAATGATAAACTTACCTTAGAATTTAGAAGTTAACTTTTGAAAGACTTTGTAACTGTTTGCTCACGTAGATAGAATTTGTTAAAGAATCTGTAGAAGCCGTCCATAGAAGCCTCTTGAAAATCTGTTAACCTGAGAGGAACTACCTGCTGTTATGTAAACCTGTTGCCCCTGGCAATTATTTACCATTCCCTGTAAGTTACCATGTAAGACCTCATTCAGGGCTTTTTTGGAGACCGATGGAGAGGTCTGAGCCCCCTGAGCTACCCGCTTTGCCTATAACCTTTATAAACTTATAAAACTATATCTTTGTCTCAGTGTATTCTTTTATTTCTTCCATTTTCCATTTTTCTCTATTATTTTCTTATCCCTTGCAACTCTACCAAAGGGACCCGGCTTTTTGCGGGGAGCACTGGCCACGTTCCCCGCAATGGACCAGGTTCCTGTTTTTTTCTAAGGGAATCCTAGCTTTCAGGCAAATTATGGGATACAGTTTCTCATCAATGTTAAGTGTCACTGAGTGTTAGCAAACAATTAGAAGCTGGAATATACTGAGGAGTGGTGAAAACTGTAGTAAACCAATTCGTGAGTCCGTTTAAAAGAATCTCATCTTTTACACAAATATGAGATAAACATTTATTCTGTTATATATAGAGAAGTACTTCTATCTGGAAAAAATTAGGAAAACAAAAGTTTGAGTTAAAAAAGGAGTGACTTAAAGGAAAAGAGAACAGAAAGGAGGCATTTGTACTTGATCTGTTAAAAAGGATACAAGCTTAATAATTGTATTTATAAAATGGACATGGACTTTGTTGTAACGTTATCAGGGAGTATGATGATTACACAATGAATATTGTTTCAAAACTATTGCCTCAGGCCAAAATATTAAACATATTAAAATTTTTAAAATATTTAAGTAATTATGTGTATTTAGAACATAATGGTGATATTGATACGGGGATCATAAATTTCAGCTACTATTATTAGAATGACATTCACCATAAACAACATATCATTGAGAAAAAATATTTATAGTCATCTTACTGGAAGTTAGGGAGTCTCTAAATAATTTTAGAAAATAAAAAATGATGAATGAAGATCTTCCATCATAACATATTAGTTCTAAAATAACATGAGTGAAATGCTTATTGTTTTAAATATTCCTTCATATTTATTTCATTTTGGGGAAAACGTGACTTATTCATAAGAGTTACTGAAGATTAACAGATTTTTCCCTAAGGTATTACATTTAAAAACTACAGACCCTTTTATCACAAGAGTTGAGAAAAATTTTATCTTTACCATTGTGGACAAACTATCTGGTATGTTTGTTCCTTCTGAATAAAAATTGATATGAATATTCTTTCCCATAGGAAACATTCTATCAGTCCTGGAAATAGAAGATAGATACCCCTGGTTTTTTTTGTAAGCCATTACTTTTTCTAAACTTTACTTGATAATCCATTTTTAAGGAAATGAAAATATTTTCATATGGAAACCACTCAGAGTAATACTGATAACAACATTGAATGTTATTAATATAAAATATTCTCACATCTGCTAATAAAATGAGTTAAGCTTTTATGTTTACCTTGTATTAAAGTTCATCTATCTTACATTGTGTAAGTTACATTGTGATTTTTCACAAATTTATATCCTCAGATATTTACAAACTTAAAATTTAAAATTGAGCATGTAAAATAATCATACCATAGCAGTTATATTTTATTGAGTACTATGCTCCAAGTACTGAAATAAATGTTTATATTATTAATAATTATCTTAAATCTTCCTTACACTACTTTGTGTATTATGCATTAACAGCTTTACATAGGGGTAAGAACTCAAAGGCTTAAGGGGGGTTTAACTCTTGATCTGAGGTCACATTCCTAATAAGTGGCAGCACATGGATTAACATCTATACGTATTTGACTCACAATGTATTCTTCAAACTCTACATTCACCTTGATCCTTTAGTTAAATAAATATGGCTCTTAAGTATCTTAAGAAGAAATGTGGAGATAAACTTTTGCCCAAAGCCAGAGGCCTAGAACACTGACTTTCAAAGTGCTTCTTCCAAGAAATGGATGTGTACCTGTAATAACCTGCACCAAGCAGGTCACTGAGCCATTGATCTGTACAACACCTTAGCTCCTGTGGGTGGGCAATGGTTAATGATGTTTTTCAGAAAATTATGACACTGTACAATGAGGGATCCACTTTTCAGCTGACACTGCAAAATGAAATTTAAAACACACCTCCCGTCCTGCCAGTATGCTGAGCTTTGACCCAACCAATATACACAGAAAGCTCAAACAAAACAACAACAACAAAAACAATAAAAGGAATCTAAAATGCACAACCACAACAACTATAACATGGGTTGCTTGGTTAAACAGTCAGAGCTGAATTTTACCTCCTACCATGTAATTATAAGAGCAGGCAGCCTGCAATTTGGACAGCCTTCCTTAGAAATCAATGGACAATTTGGTGCCTAAAGAGCTATGCATTGAACAAGATAATAAACAATCATGCTTTCAGTAATAAGTTTCCTGATACAACTGACTAGCATTCTTGTACAGATGTAATGAGAAAATGACAGCAAAAACACCACTGAAAAGGGATGAGACTTTACCAGACTACAGACTATAATAAATTAATTAATGATTTTCAAAAATTCCTTATTAACTAGACATTAAAGTACAAGCCTTTTGCATGTTCTCCATATTTAAGGAGACCACATAATTTATCAATTAAACCAGGGTATTTTTGATAATTAAAAGAGGCTGTATTCATATGCCTCTAAGACAACAAACGGAAAGCAAAACTCTTCTGGGCATGGTAAAATTTATAGTCATTTTATTAATAGTTTTTATATTTCAGTATAGTGAATTCCTATAATTTTATGTTGCTCCAGCATTCATTTTGAATATAGGCTTCACTTTTTCCATCCTTGACACACTTTTTAATTCTAGACCTCCTCCTAGTTCCTCAGTGTGGTCGATCCAGATATCCACCTTATCCAAACACCATTTGGTGACCACCTCACTGTGGGACATATAAGTACAACCTGCTTAACTCACCCCAGTGATCCTACATGCTGCATGAACTGTAAGGAGCAGCTGCAGTGACCACTCTCAGTTACAGAGAACCCCACTGAATTCGCACCTGCTTGCTCAAAACCCACCAATTACAATTCCCCTTGAACTCTGCTTGGGTAATGCCCTGAACCCCAATAAAGGCCTTAACCCATAGGATGTCTCTCTTTCTCTGTCCCTATCTGCTGGTTGAGCACAGTGATCCTGCTGTCTTCCCATTGACCCTCATCAGTACTTCTCTTCTCTCATGGATCTGTAAATAATAAACTGCTTCTGTTATTTCATGTTTTTGTTGTGTTGCCTCCAATGGTATCACTTCATGAACACAACAGGACCTGGCTTTCCTCCCTGTCAAAGCTCTCCTAGAGGGTGGCTATCTTGTCAGGAATAAACTGGACATGTATCAGAGAAGAGCCACAAGGGTACCTGCCAATATAAACAAGTTTCCTGAGAGATGGATATGTGGTCATGAGTTGGACACTTAGGCGTTAGGCTATCCACCAGGATAAATGAGTATCCTTCGAAAGACACATTTTAAACGTCTGCAACCACTTCTTCTGGAGCCCCACAAAGACAAGGCCAGAGTTTATAGCTACTCTCCAGAGAGGCCTCTAAACCAAATTAGAGAAAAATATAACAATCGGTACAAATAATCAAGAAGTAGAAAGAGGCCTTGGAGTTGAAGAGATGATGAGTTCTAATAATAGTTCAACCACTAGTTATGTGATTTTAGTTCAGTTACTTGACCACTTTGAACTAAAAAATGATAAGTAGAAAAATGCCTAAATTTCAGGGTTGTAAGAACTACAAATTATATCAGTGACATAATTAACACAGTACTTGGCATGTTGAAGATTCTTTATAAGTGAATATATTTACAATCATAGTTCACATTGCATAGCTTAATTTCATATCATCAATCTATTTGTAATATTTATGAAGTTCTGAGTGACTGGAACTCCATCTCTTGAAACTGAAAGAGGCAGAAACTCTGACTCTAACATACCAAACTCTTATGCTCAGATTGGTCAAAAGCAAATCATGTCCCTTAAGAATTCTGTCTTCACAAGATTATGTATAAGTATATTGATTTTAGGGACAAAAATAATGCTATTCTAGTTTTACTAGTGAAATGCAACAGAATGTTAATATTAATAAAAGAAAACATTGGTTTAAATTTTTAGTAAAGTCTAATTCATTCACGAAAGTAATAAACATTATTTTATTGCATAAATAAAACAATACAGTTTTATTATTTAATTCTAGTTAAGAAGCACAGTAAAAAATCAATTAATATTGACATCAAAATTTGGAAATATGAACATAAGGTTTAAAAATGGTAGAACAGTAAAGTACAATTTGTTTCCAACTTTCAGTGATTTACTTCTTTGACCTATTACAGGCCAAAGCTATTGTTGATATGTGTGTTTTTTTCTTTTTTCTTTCGTTTTTTTTTATTTTGAGATGGGGTCTTGCTCTGTCACTCAGACTGCAGTGCAGCAGCGTGATCATATCTCAGTGCATCCTTGAACTCCAGAGCTCATGGGATCCTCTTGCCTCAGCCTCCCAAGTAGTTAAGACTACAGGCACACCCCACTATGCCTGGCTAATTTCTTCCTCTTATTATTTTTTGTCTCACTGTATTGCACAGATTGGTCTCAAACTCCTGCCCTCAAGCAATCTTTCTGCCTCAGCCTCCCAAAGGCAGTGGGATTACAGGTGTGAGCCACTGCACCTGGCCTGATTATTTTTTTTTTCTTAATTTGTTATGAACCTATGTTCACATTTGGGCATGTTTATATTGAAGTGATTTTTTTTCCATATTGCTATAGACTGAATTTTTGTACCCTCTCCTTCCAAAAGAAAAAAAATCATATGTTGAAATCATAAATGTGATGAAAACTCTATGGTCTTTGGAAGGGAATTGCAATTAGATTAGGTCATGAGCTTGGGGCCCTCATGATGAAATTAATTTCCTTATAAAAAGAGGAAGATACAGGATCTCTCCCTCTCTGTCTCTCTCTCTGTCTGGGTGCTCCCACCAAGGAAGGCCATGAGAGGACATAACCAGGAAGAGGGCCCTCCCCCAAAACCCTGCTCTGCTGGCACCCTGATCTCAGATGTCCAGCCTCCAGCACTGCGAAAAATAATATTTGTTGTTTAAACTGCTCGGTGTTCTGTTATAGCTGCCCAAACAGACAGAGACACATAACTATATTGTGTTTGCCTCTCAGCATTTAATATAATGCCAATTGTGTAATTTCAATCCCAAGAAATTGAATTGGTCAAGCTGTTAATTAAAACATTCTCTGTTGCTTTGTTTTTAATCAACATAAGCAGAGGGATCAATATTGTAACAGAAAATGTAAAATTAGTATGTATTATTTTTCTAAGATATCACTATTATAACTTGTGTATCCTCATAGCTGTAACACAGCAAGTAAAGTACACACATGAGGTAATTTATTTTTTTCAAGAAAGTTAAATATACGCAATTTAAGACCATAGTTTCTTCATTTTTCACGGTGCTATCCATTTGCTAGCCCTTTTAGCCTTTCCCTTTTCAGGACCCTGAACAACCAAACCACATTTACTGCGAACAAATTAGTTTTGACACCTTGAGACATTTAATTATTTGCAACAGTGAGTCAGATGAAGGTGAAGTTGAGAGAAACTTTTCAAGCTCTAGAAAGATATATATGCTAAAAGTGCACTTTCAGGATATTTAGGATATTTTAATCCTGAAAATCCATTTAAGCATAAGAGAAATGTACAAATCAAGTCTCAAATTTCTGGGAAATAAGAATATTACAAATTAAATAGAAATGTAAGATTTAGCAGCAAATCACAGTTTCTAAATCCTAGTATTCAGAAGTATTTTTCAGAGGTATGGAAAATCCCAGAGATGGAAGTGAGTATAAAGTTCATTTAGTATGGCCATTCATTTTACAGTTGACGGAACTGAGGTTCAGAGAGGTTAAGTGATTTTCCAAGGTCAATCTCCAGTTGATATTAAACTCAGAGGATCAAAACCTAGATTTCTTATTTGCCCAATATCATTTTATTAATTTCATTGTTTCATTTGCCTATACCAATAGTGATTTAGGAAGATCCAAGTCTGTTCCTGGTGGATAATATTTTTAATGAGAAAGTTGTGCTAATTAAATTTGTATTTTTATAAAAATGTTACAGTTAATTTTCTCAAGTAAATCTATAGCTATGCTAATTTATGTGGCTCTAGAAAGAGAATGCTAAGATTTTTTAATCTATTAATTTTTTGCTCATTTATTTATTGATAATTATGGAATATTTATTTTATGAACTACGTCAGGAATATATATATGTGTGTATATATGTGTGTGCATGTGTGTGTGTGCATTTTGATTTGTTTCCACTCACAGATTTTATAATTCTGAAAAAAAAAAAGATTATTTTATGAGAATGATAATTAGCTGGTTTTGAAACATAAAATAGATATTTCAATTGGTATTTATTCATATTGGTCCATGGTAGGAAAAATATTTCAAGATATGTATCATTCAATACAAAATATGACATAAACACATATTCTTTTGATTTGTATGTGCTTATGAATTTAAGATATAATGTGAAATATAATTAACATAATTGATTAAACTTTTCAGTATTAAATTATATAGGAAATGTCTACCATTTCATTTATTTTTATTCTTAAGCATGTAAGTATATTCAGCTTGACACTGTTAAAAATAAGTGTATATATGTCTAGAAAAAATATAAGTAGAAAAATATAATAGAGTTATGTAATTATGTAAGAACTTATCATTCTAAGGAGAAATACACATCTTACATTTGTTCATTTTTTTCTGTAAATCACACATGAATATTCTGTATAAATTACATTTCTCAACATCGAAATCTTAGAACTTTTTGTAAAAGTGACCGAATCTGAAGTTACCGATTGTTTGTTTTAATGAATACATCCTTTTTTAAATAAAAAGGGAAAATTGTTTTTTGCATGACTTTTTCATGATAAATTGCCTACCTTAATTATCATAGTCATTTTCATTTTTACATGTCACTAATGTATGATGAAATTTTGACAAAGCTTTTCACTGTAATAAAAAAGACAGATATCTAGCCCCTTTATAGGGTGCATAAAAGCATCTTTGTTTTGTAAAAGATTTCTTAAAATTCTCACCCTATTATACTGAATGACTGATTTGTATGAGTCTTACGTCCATGAAAGCTTGTATCATCTGTATGTGTAGCTGTTCATATCTACATCTATACATTTATTCCTTGTCAATTTATTGTATCGTTGATATGTTTTACAAAAAAAAAAACCTCAAATGAGGGTATAACTAAATTTAATTTGCTGTTTGAAGAACATCTTTTAATGGCTAACAAAATTCTGTACAGATTTTCCCTAATTTTTCATAAAATATATTGATATTGTGTAATTATTCTGAGCATATAAAATCACGTGTGATTGGTAAAGAGTTGGCAAATCGTCAACACATTATAGAACCAGAGAAAATACTTAACACATTATACAGGATGGGAGTACTCATTTCTTCAAAGACAATAATTAGAAGCAAATGCCTCAAAACAATCACTGACATTCATAAACACCTTTCCCTGAAATGCCCAAAAGTAATTTGCAAAAATTACTTAATTAGCCTTTCCACAGCTCTCAGTGAAAGATACTGTATTATAATTACAAGGTACTTTGTATCAACAGCACTGATGGAAAGTATTAGTGTAGATAATCTATGCAGAGCTTACATGTGCAAAGGAAGCTGGTGTCCAGCCAGCAAGAAACCTTATACCCAGGGTTACACATATTAAGTTGTTTTCTAAGGTGAGCATGGCAATCAAGATTAAGTTCTGTTTACTCTTTTTTTCTTGAAAGTTTAGTTTTCCTCTTGAGTTGTCTTAACCACTTTCACATTTTTTTTTTTTGTTCTCTTTGCTCTCTGAGAGAGCATTATAACAAAATACCTGAAAATAGTATGGAATTATTTTTCTTTCCATATAGCCAGAATGTGTCCAATGTGTGTGCAAATATATGTATTTTAACAACAACAATAAAGACAATGAGAACAACAAAGTATGCTTTATTTTTTACTCCTTTATATTACATATAGGTCCTGGAGAAAACAATATGATTCTGTGACTTACAGATAGTTTGTTTTCATTTATTTTTGAACAACTTTCTGAAGCATAATTAACATCACTATGCATTTAATACTGTATACATTTAAAGAGCACAATTTGGTAATATTTGACATATCTATGTACCTATGAAACCATCGCCAGTCAAGAGAGTGAATGTATTCATCACTCAAAAACTTTCCTCACATCCCTGTCTAAACTCTCACTCATAGTCTTCCCACTGAACAGTAATGTGTTCTATTGCTATATTGCTTACATTAGTTGTATTTTCTGGAATCATATGTAAATTGCATCATAATATACAGAATACAATATGTATTCCTGTTTTCTTATCTTCCTTCATTCACTAGCAAAGTTATTTTGGGATTCATCCATATTATTATGTGAATTGACATTTTAGTTGGTGAATAATGTTCCATTGTATAGATATACCCAGAGTTGGTTAATCCATTTACCTGTTGAGACACTTTAGCATTGTTTCCAGTTCTTGGCTTACAAGTAATGCTCCTATGAATATTTATGTACAAGTTTTGTATGGACATATGTATTCATTTCTCTTGGGTAAATGCCTAGGAGTAAAATCTCCGGATCATATAACAGGTGTGTGTTTAACTGTGAAATGATTTCCCAAGGTGGTTGTACAATTTCATGTTTCCAGAAGCAGAAATTTAGTTTATAATGAATTTGCAACAAGGAAGGAATTGCTATAACAATAAATCATTTTACTGAAAGAAAAAGCATGCTGGACCTCTTAATACATTTATCAATATCTTGACTGAAAATGTAAGGAAATGGTCTATCAATTAAAAAAAAATTATCAGTGGTAGCTTGACTTTTCCTAACTAAAACAATTATAGAAGAGAAAGATGAATGTTGTAATTCACAGTTACAGTCATTTAGCATATCAGTAAAATTATGGTTTGTCTTTTTCACTTTATGAACATACTGCAACATAATCCATTCACAATTGTCCATTTGTTTTTCCAAAACCTGGCCTTTTAATGCAGTCTAGCACAAGATATATGATTATGGAGCTTGGGAAGATCATAGGCACTAAAATATTTTTGTAAGAAAACCCAGAGAAGGCAATAAGAAGAGTTGATTCTGGATCTGTCTCTTTGCTAAAACTCAACTTTTAAGAATTGAAACAAATTAAAAGGTTAAGAACTTTATCACAAATTCACTTTGTAAGTATTGTACACTATATCTTGTTCTAGGAAAGCACGAAAGTTCGTAAGTTCACTATTAATGAGAATTTTAGTAACTTTCTCTTGAAATTTGCATGAAAATTTGTATTTCCAGGAAGCAAAGCCCTCATTCTGTCTCAAAATGTATCAAGCTCTCTTCCACACCTAAACATGAAGAACAAGGAACTGACAATTTTGCTCCTGCCTGGCTTCTCAATGCAAACAATGTTGGTGCTGAACTTAACCATTCACATGGGGTAGCTGGTCTGTGACTGTAATGAAGTCTACTCTGTAGCTGCTTGTGCTGGCTGCCATGGCACGCCAAGGGAGAATGAGTTTATCCATTGAAAGCTACGACTTTCTAAAGGAAACCCATACATTGCTCTTAACGTTATGGCTTTCACTGCATAGTTGCATTTTGCTCTGGTCACCCGATTCTCAGAGGGTGAATCCTCCACCTCACAAATTTGGAACTGCTGTTTTATTCCTTGGAATTTATTCCTTGGAAACAGGTTTGTGTGGGCAGAGAGAGAATAAATGTGGTGTGAGGAGAGCATAAATGGAAGTGGAATGGGGTGGTTAGGGTCTTTAATGCTTTCATTATGAATTAGAATTATATGTTTTACATTTAGAAGATATATTAGAATTTTATATCTAATATACATTAGAACTTTATATCTAATATATATTAGAATTATACAATATATTCAATACATATTGGAATTCTTAATATATATTAGAATTTATATTAGAATATTTCTGTTAGAATTATATGTTTGTAATATATTGACATATAAAATAAGCATAATTTGAGGGCATTCTATTACATATAGTCTCTTAACTTTCTAGATTAAAGATCCATACCTGAAAGTGTTACCACAGAAGTCATTCAAGTTCAGAAGTGTAAAACAAAGTTTACACATTTTATAACAGTAATCAGAGAATAATGATCATTTTATTAAAAGTAATCTTTATATAAAGGTATTTTTAAGGGCTGCAAATTGATTCTCATATTCTCAACAAGAGTTGAATCTGCTGTTAAGAAGTTTAGTCTTAAAATACGTAACACTAAGAAAAAGACTTTATTGCTTTTGGTTGTTTTTAATTGCTCAGCTAGTATTAACTTACTATATATTCTATTTTCCATTTTCTGAATGGCACCAGGAAACTGAGAAAGGGAGAAGATGGAATTGAGAAGTTAACGGTCAAGTAAAGGAGACAAAACTTTCAAAATTACTTAACACTGAACAATTAGTTTTATTTATGGTGCTAATCTCAAGAGCTGTGTGTTAGGCTAATAAAAAAGACACTGGAGTAGGTTAAGAATTTGCCCTATCAACCTACATACCTAGTGGCAGACATCTGAACCCTTTAAAATTCTGCAAAAATTCAATGCTAATGATTTTCAGAACAACATTTGATTGAGAAAAATCTGGAGTTCTTTCTTTCTTGCATAATATTAGGACATTTCAAATAGCTTTAGCCAGGATCTTTATTAAATACACTTATGTACATATTATATTTTTGTAATAGATATATTTTTAAAGTGTGTATTACCATGACTATATGCATATATTAGTATTTTAAATTTAAAGTGCTTCTCTTGCAAATTGCTTGTAAATACTCATTCAGGCTTTTTTAAGACACCTATTTTTTATGAGAATATGGGTTTTGATTTTCTTCGTGTTGCTTATTCTTTATCTAATAAAATTATTAATTACCTTTCATGTGCAAGAGTGGCAGTAAGAAGAATGAAATGAGGGGTAGCAGGACCCTACCTCTTAAAAAAAGAATGAAATGGGATAAAGCTGAATCATGATGAATTTTGCTTATATGTGAAAGGGAAGAATAATATACCTGATATGGGGTACTGGTGCGATGGTTTGAAATATAATTCACTTGGAATATATACTTTATGGTAAGTTTTTATAGGCTAAGGTGAGAAGGGGGAGAGAGAGGGAGAGAGAGATCAAATTGAAGAAAAAGCATGAGCAAGATGAAATTAAATGTCCAAAGCATGAAGGTTATTAAAAGGTTCTGGAAATAATTATTATACTTGGTGAGTTCAGTAGCAGATACATAGGAGGTGTAGGTAATTTGGTATTAGGCCTAACTCTTCACAGTTTTCTGTTCTCAAGCCTTTTGCAATGTAACCTTGCAGTTTGTCTTTGGGCTAGCGTTAGGCCGTGTGGTTTCCTTGGTCTAATGAATGGTTGCAGAGTTTATGAAAATGAAGGCTTAAAATGGGCTTGCACAGTTTGGACTTTTTTTTGTGCAGTTCACTTCACAAAATGAAGTGGTAACTCCAACATCATGTTTGGTATTCTGAACTTGCATATTATCGATTAATTATTAATGATCATGAAATCTTACTGGTTAACTATTTCTAATTAGAATAAAAACATCAATACTATGAACAAAATTAATTCAAAAATACTTTTCTTTTAGGCCGGGCGCGGTGGCTCACGCCTGTAATCCTAGCACTCTGGGAGGCCGAGGTGGGCGGATCGTTCTGAGCTCAGGAGTTCGAGACCAGCCTGAGCAAGAGCGAGACCCCATCTCTACCAAAAATAGAAAGAAAATTAATTGGACAGCTAAAAATATATATATATAGAAAAAATCAGCCGGGCATGGTGGCGCATGCC
>RJWJ010020336.1:7178-29301 GCA_004363605.1 Indri indri | reverse complement strand
CCTACTGCCTCAGCCTCCTGAGTAGCTGGGACTACAGGCATGAGCCACCATGCCCGGCTAATTTTTTTTCTACATATATTTTTAGCTGTCCAATTAATTTCTTTCTATTTTTGGTAGAGACGGGGTCTCACTCTTGCTCAGGCTGGTTTCGAACTCCTGAGCTCAAACAATCCGCCCGCCTCTGCCTCCCAGAGTGCTAGGATTACAGGCGTGAGCCACCGCGCCCGGCCTGTTTATTAATTTTTTTTTACAAAATCAACTGGTCCTATTTGTGTGGGTCTATTTCTGGACCCATTGATTTATAAGTCTATTTCTTCATATTATAGTCTGATGACTGACTGTAGCTCTATTTAAATATTAAAATGAGGTAGCGCCCATTCTCCAATAATTTTTTTCTTTTATATATTTAATTTTTTTCTATTTTATTTCCTTTATCTTACCATATACATTTTAGAATCAGCTTGCCTATAGTTTTAAAAGGATTTTGATTGAATTTGAGTTTAATCTATACATGAATTTGGAGAATGACAACTACTTCCAACTCATGAACACAGTATGTGTGACTCTTCATTTTTTAGTTCTTTCTATAGTTCTTTCATTAAAATTCTGTTATTTTTGCAATGTATATCCTACATGTTTTGTTATATTTATACTAAGTATTTCATCTTTTAAATGAGACTATAAAATTTTATCTTTCCATTTTTACTATTAGTATATGGAAATAGGATTGAATTTTTTTGTGTTGGCCTTATATCCTGTGACTATAGTAAATCTAATTATTGGTTTTATTGTCATTTTGTAAATTTCTAGGGATTTTTGTTTTACACAATCATGGCATTTTCAAATAGGAGCTGTTGCATTTCTTTCTTCTAAATTTTTGTGTCTTTTACTTCCTTTTCCTACATTATTGCACTGCCTGGGATTTCTAGTACTATGTTGATTAGTAGTGGTCAGAAGTGTGTATCTTTGTCTTTATCCCAAACAGAAAGCAGTCTATCTTTTGCCATTATGTAACATGCTAGCTGTGTTTTTTGTAGATTCCATTATCAGGATAAGGAAGCTCCCTTTTCTTGTTATAATAGTTTGCTGAGAGTTCATTTTTCCTGTTTTTCTTTTTTTTCAATCACGAATAGATATTAAATTTTGTAAAAGGATTTTTCCGCATCAATGGAATTCATCTGGTTATGTGGATTTTCTTAGTTGATATCAAGAATTATATTTATTTTTTGAATAATGAAGTAGCCTTGCATTTCTAGAATTAACCCCATTTGATCATGGTTAATTATATTTCTTGTGTATTGCTTGATTCAATTTGTTTATATTTTGTTGTGTCTATGTTGATGAGAAATAGGGGTCTGTAGTTTTATTATACTGTCTTTTTCTGGTTTTAGTATTAAAGATAGCTTCATAAAGTGAATTAGGAAGTGCTAACTCTTCTGTTTTCTGGAAGAGATTGTATAGAATAGTGTTGTTTCTTTAAATGTTTGGTAGCCTTTGTGAAACAATCTAGAGTTTTCTTTTATGGATATTTTTGAAAATGACTTTACTGTTTATTTTCTGTTTTTTATTCTTCTGTTTCCTAGCTTCTTTTAGATTATTTGAATGGTTTTTAATATTCCACTTAAGCTATATCTCCTTGAATAGTTTTTATTAGTGGTTGCTCTAGGAATTAAAATAGACATATTTAACTTTTCATAGTTTACTCTGAATTAATAATTTATTTTAAAGGAAATGTAGAAACCTTACCGTGTAGGTCCCTTTGCCTCGTTTATCTTGTAGTTATCATGAGTATTACATGTACAAATACTGAAAAACCATCATATATAATTTTAAAGACTTAAGAGGAGAAATATTGTCTACTATATTTACCCAGAATTTTACCATTTATATTGTTCTACATTCACTCTTAAAATTCTATGTTTTCCTTTAGGAACAGTTCTCTTTCATTTTAAGAAGTCCCTTTAGCATTTCTTTTAAGAGCAAGTCTACAATTGACAAATTCTCTTAGCTTTGCTCAGTCTGAGAATGTATTAATTTCTCCTTCAATATATTTCAATCTTTTTCTTCCGGTTCAGATTAGGTCACTTCTATTAATCTATCTTTACGTTTACTCACTGTTCCCTCTGTCATCTCCTTTCTGCTATGAGCATACAGTAAAATTGCCTTCAGTTATATATTTTTCAGGTTCAAAATTTCCATTTGATTTAATTGCATATCTTCTATTTCTCTACTGAGACTTTCTAGCTTTCTGTTCATTTCAGTTGTGCTCACACTTATTTCTTAGAGCATGGTAATAATAGCTATTTTAAAATATTAGTCTAGTAATTTCAATTGCTATGTAATCTTCGTGTTGGTATTTATCGCCTTTTACCTGACAACATGCTAAGATTTTCCTTTCTTATATATTGGAGAATTTTGAGTTATATCTAGGATCTTTTGAATATTATGTGGCTCTGGGTTTTATTTCAATTCCATGGAGAATATTTATTTATCTGTCTATCTATTTATTTATTTATTTGATTGCTTTGTTTTAGCAAGAAATTGACTTGTGAGATTAAAGCAGTGAGCTTCTACTTGCTGTAGAAGTGTGGGCTATAGTTTCAATGTCAGCTCAGTTTCAAAATGCTGCTCATAGTTCAATTCTTGAAGCCTTTGGTAAGCGGTTGAGGGTCAGATTTGAACAAGAGTAGGTAGAGGGTAAGCAAAAAGCTAACATAAAACTTTAGAGTATTGCTTTCTTGAGCTCCCTCCTCTCTGCCCTCTCCCAACAGTTTCTGACTCCAGAGGCCCCTCTTACTGGTCCTCTTTATAAAAAGCTGTGGCTTTAGTTTCCTACTATGACATGCATTTCTAAAAATGTGTTGCCTCCAGAGTCAAGTGTGAAAAGGCTTCTCCCCACCCTCTTGAGACCACAGTTTCTCTGGTCAAAGGTAAAAATTCCACTCTCTTTGAGTTTTAGGCTCTTGACCACCCACTGATACTATTGCCACAACTGCCACTACAGGATTATTTGGAAATTGGGGTTAGGAGAAATTTAAACAAATAAGAAATTTTCCCCACTCTTATTGACTTACAGGGCCTCCTTTCCTGCTCCTTGGATAAACCAGAAATGGAAAACTTTCCTTATAACTCTTTCTGTATGCACCTTGGGTTTCAGACTACTTTGAAGTCTACGTTAGGAGATACCCCGGGAAAAAATGAGAGATTATAGGTTGCATGGTACATTACTTTCCAGTTTCCTTCCCCAATCTCCTGGCTGAAGATAACTAGAACCACCTCTAAAAATTGAAAAATATAATTATTTTTCATGTGGTAGCATTTCGATTGTGATATATTGCTAAAGACTTTGGAGTATACTTCAAGAACTCCTTTTTCTGTCTGATAATTTTAAGGCTAAAATGGAGTAAGATGGACAGAGGTAGAAGTGATAATTTCTCAGCAAAAGTACACTGAATTTCCAAACATATGAAGAACTTAGCAATGAAATATGAATAAACAAAATAAGTTCATTGAGCTGTGATTTACAGGTAGAAAGTTGATTCCAAACAAAATACCATCAAATAAAGAAAGAAATGAAGAACTGGTTTGTACTTTGTCTGCAAATTAGAATCAGAGAGAGGAGGGAGCTCTCATCAAATATATTAGCATTTGTACTTATTTATCAAAAGAACTTTTAAAGTTCTTTTAATCATTCAAGTTTCTCATAATTTAAGTAGACTTGTGAGAAAATGCGAATTATTTATTATGAAAGAAATAATTAAATTTTTGGTGTAGGAACTGGAGGGGATTTCAAGGGATTATTTGCTACAGGAATGATTATTTCCAATATACAAAAGATGCAAGCAAGAAGTTACGGTAAAATGGTGTGTGCAAGGGGAGGGTGTGGAGGAGAAGTTAATATGATTTAAAAAAAGAGCATCGGTAGAAATATTTGAAAAATTAAGAGGAGTTAGAAGATAAGAACAGTGAGAAAGATGTTATTGTTGTACTCTGTGTCGATTGTGAACTTGGAATGTGTATAATAATTCTCTATAGAACCCAAAAATTAAAATAAAAATGATGGGATTCATTTTCCCAAGGGGAAGTATGAGAAATTAAAGTTCCTTTTTAATATTGTCTCATTTCTACTTGTTAATAATGCTGGGAGGGCCCCAGCACACTTCTCTTTCTTTAGCCTCATTCTATTCATAGAAAACCTGAGCTATTAGAAATTGTTACCTAGTTACCTCCGGAAAAAACTACATGTCTTATTAAGTTTCTTTGAGATCTTAAAAAGATAAAAATGCAGTTTCAATTGTACAAATAAAATCACTTCTTCTGGGAAATAACTTCAATTAAATTTATCATTATGATTTTACCTTGTGTTTCATGTCAAATTTTTGTCCAATTTTATGCTATTATAATCCACTTTACTTCTGTCTTAATTTTTACAAGTTCAGGTTATTTTAGTGACTAATTTGTCATCCACTTAACAGTAATTAAGTCCTATTATTAAGTTATTAAATCATTTCAATCTTGTTTAAATCTCTGGTTCTTAATTATTTCTCTTCTTCAAAATAATCTTCAATTTGTCAGGTGGATGCATATCTTTGATATATGCTATTATACTTTTTTACCATATGAGTATGGCTTTTTCTTTTAATTACAGTAACTCCTGACAGTTTTAAAGATCTTTTTCTTATTGACTTTCAGGGTTGGAAATGCTATGCATTAGAAAAACCATATGCATAAATAAAATATCTAAAACATTAGCCAAAATATTTCTCCCTTCCACATTCATCATATGATAAATTCAGAATCTGAACAATAGAAAATTAGGACTGAAATAAAAGGTTACAGACCGCCAGTCCTATAATGTTATAACAAAGAGTGAAGGTGAATATAACTGTAAACAGTGTTTCCTCTTACAAAGTAACTCATTCATTCTTCATTTCAGAAAGCACAAGGCATTCCCCCTGCAATTTTGCCTTCTATGATTTCAGTTACCTGTAGTCAACCACAGTCTTGAAAATATTAAATGGAAAATTCCAGAAATAAACAATTCACGAGTTTTATATTGTGTGTCATTCTGTGTAGCCCGATTGTCCTGCTCCATCCCTCCTTCATCTCAAGAAGAGAAGGGTGAGTATAGTTCAACAGATGTTTTGTGAGAGGCAGAGAGTGCGCACATGAAAGAGAGACCACATTCATATAACTTTTATTACAGTATGTTGCTATAATTGTTCTATAAAAGAGATTTTATTTGATCTCTTATTTGCATAATTTGTAAATTAAATTTTATCATAGGTATGTCTGAAAAAACATAATATATATAGGATTCAGTACTGTCCACAGTTTCAGATATCCACTAGGGGTCTTAGAACATATCCTTTGTAGATAAGGGAGGGGTGGCTACTGTATTTGTATGATATCATTTGCTAATCTAATTGTTGACCAATTAATGATTAAAAATATTGTTCATCCATTCCCCTTCCCATATACACACATTTTAAGTGTTTTCTTGGCTTTGGTTTTTAAAAGACTAACTTAAATCTTATTACTGGGTTACAAGTTTCTTAGGTTCTTTGAGAAATTTACTGACTATTTTGTGAAAGTAATATTGTAGTGATTTCTAGATTTATTCTACAAAATTGTGTCCATTTTGTGAGAAAGGTGACATGGGCAGCTATGTAAAGAAAGACTGTTTCCAGAGTAAGAGAGGATTAACTGACCCGCATAATAGAGCCATCGTAGTAGGCAAAATTTGAGTTATAATCACACAATCCAGAACTTGGACCCTTTTCAAAATATTTTCTTTGGTTCAAAATTTCCTCTATAAAGGAAGAGGCAGTGTGATTACTATCTGTTAATTATGATTTTAGCCCTCTTGGCACTTGACCAAAAAAACAGCTAATAGTAAGCATTTAATGCACTAGTTTTAAAGTTTTAAAAATAAAATGTAGTACAAAGCTTTTTATCTCATCAATATTCTCCATATACCTTGGTCATTCTGTTGTCACAAAGTGTGGAAAAGAAGGAAAAAAGAGACAATTAGAAGGAAAGATGTTATATTTTCAAATTACCAAAGAAATTAGGCCCATTCACATCTAGATCAAGATAGATAGAAACCTAGATATTCCCCCAAAATAGTGAATGTGCTACATACTCACAAATGTATCTTTATAGTACACAAATGCAGGAGGGTAGTCACTAAATTGGAACTTATTCAAATGAGGGAGGAGAGCGATGACTTATTTATTTCAACTAAGAATATCTATCAGAAATCTGAACAACTTTCTATCATACTTAAAAAATATTTTAAGAGCCTGCTTAAACAAGTCAACAAGCTTACTTAATTAACATAAGTCAAATCTTTATATATATATAGTTCCCAACAATAGTAAAGGGTTCTTTGGCTGAAAGAAATCAAAGCCCCTCAGAAAGGCTCAGGCTAATAGGATATTTATCACAAAGAGAAAAATACTCTCTTGAAGCCCAATGGTAGGCAATATAGTCAGGCCTTATATGAAGTGGGTTTTTGGCTTGCAGCTAGTCTCTCAAACTCTATGCTTCTGGGGACATCATCTTCTCCTAGGAGTTCTTCTCTTTGCATAGTCCTTGATTTTACTTGTCAGTCATTTTACCTGGCACCAGAATCTGGCTGGCTATTTTTCTGACATTATCTCTACTCTCCGTGAATTTTCAGTTCCAATTTCCAACATAACATGCTGGATCGACCTGTTTTTGTATCCCAAGATTTTTTGAAAGAGAACATGATTCCATCTTGGGCCGTTGTCCATTCTGATCAAATCGCCATGGCTAGGAAACCATAGTTGTTTGATACAAAGGCCACCCTTATAGGGATATGGTCCAGACTTGTGTTAAAGAGGGTGTAAATGGGAAGAGAGGAATTTCATTTCTATTACACCTAAAGTCTATTTCTCCTGCCACTTACCTATGATGAGGATTTTATATTACATACTCATTACCTTATGCTACTAAGTCATATAGTTTTATCATAATTGTGGATTTCCAGACTCTGAAATTCTCTTCCTCTAGGATTTATCTCCTTCAAGCATTTGTGCTGATTTCACCTTCTTGTGAGGCCTTTACTTATCACCTTAAAATTGCAGTTGTGACTCTCACCATACTGACATATCTTTTGCCTCCCCCCATAACATCATTTGTTATAATACCTATTTACTTAATTTTTTGTTTTGCTTTTGAAATATGCTCTCCACTGACAGACAATTTTGTCTGTTTTGTCCCCTGATAAAATTGCAGTGTCCAAATCAGAGTTTGTCACATAGTAGGCATCCGGTATATATTGGTTGCATGAATGAATGGCTAAAAAGAAAAAGAAAAAGAAAAGAAAACAAAAAATATAAAGATAACAAAGCAAATGGCTTTTTAATATGAGGGTATAGTCACCTTACAAAATAACATGGGGCCACCACATACTGCTAAGCCTAGGCCTTCATGTACATCCTTATATGATATCAAATGGGATATGTAGCCTGAAATTATCAATAATAAGAAATAAATGTTTAGTTTAAAAAACCATAAATTTTAATTAACATGATAAATTAAAAGCTCCTTTTTACTATAGTGGTTAAAAAAGAGAAAAAAAGATAAATTAAATGCAAAGCCCTTCTATTTTATTGGCATTATAAAGATGTGTCAAAGAAAAATTGATAGAAACTTCAGTTATGGTTTGTAGAACCATAATGTTTTCCATTTGAGGTAAGAGCTGTCGCTTTTATGATTTGAGTTCTTCAAGCATAAACTTTATTTGGAAAAAATTTATAGGTGGAGGAGTCTTCCTTATTACCCCAATCTTCTTTCTTCTCTTTTCTTTAACTCATAAGTGTTCTTATAACTAATATAATAGATTGAGATTGTATCTACACAGAAAATACACTTTAAAATGTCTCAGTACATAATCACTTTCATGACATAAAAAAGTGTCAAAAATAGTTTTTTGTTTGTGTGTGTGTGTGTGTGTGTGTGTGTGTGTGTGTGTGTGTGTGTGTGTGTGTGTTTTGAGCTTAGGTGGTGACCTCTAGCTCAAGTCTGCCTCCGAAGTGTCCATTTTGGAAATTTTGGAGACAAAGGAGTTTTCATCACTTTTTTAAAAATATGTTAGCAGTACAGGTCTTTCAAATTTTGAAACTGAAATGTACAGCTAACAAAGGAACCCAAATCTGGGCTGTGAACACATACTATTTCTCTCTCCCTGCCACATGTGGATTTGTATAATATTCAGGATCTCCAACATTAGGGTGGAGGAAAACAATGCCTTCTTGGATTTTCCTTAATCTGCTGACTCTGTATGCACAACTCAGGCACTTTGGCAACCCTCTTTCTGTTTTCATTTGCTTTTCTTGCATATAGCAATAAACAGTGTTCCAATACCTGAAGCTATACCCTGCGGGGTAATTCAAACAATTGGATGAGAGACTAGAATAAACTCCTCTGTCCTAGGGCTGGCAATAACTAGTGAGGATTTAAAAAATAAATAGTTCCCTTCCCATTTAGTTTTATTAATAATTTATGATTTTTGAAAGGAGAAAATGGATGAACCATGTATTTCATACTATAAAACCCAAACTTCCATTACCATAGCTAAATAAATTTATAAATGCCTCTCCCAATCCTCCTGCCACTTACGACCCCTCGTGGTGACCCACGCATATTACCTCTGGGTTATAAAAGCAGAACACACATCTTCTAAAAGTTGATGTTCCCAACTTGGACTGATACATTTAGCAATAGCCTCAGCTTGCAATTTGCTGGTAGAATCAGGTGCTAATATATGGAGTCTGATAATTTCCCATTACTCCACAATGTTCCTACTTCTAGCTTGTGCCTTCTTTTCATGCAATAGATTATGTAACTCAGTCAAGAACTCTGTGGGGAAAAATACAAAAGAAAAATTTCACCATATCGAAATTCTTATTAGGATGAAAATATTATATTTATTGGGCACTTGGGGTAGAAGTCACCTTTTGGAATGTCTGCTTGGTAACCATAAATCCCCTTTTTAGGGGGAACTGTTCTTACCTTTAACTTCTCTTTCATAAATCTGAGGGTCAGGCAGTCATGTTAGTAATACCAGTGTAGAATACCATCCCCGTGCTGACCCAGATACTCTCTGCCGAGAATTTGCAATTGGTAGTGACAGCTAAGGAATTAGTCTCCATATGGTTAGAGCTGCAAAATGACTGTGGAGAATGCCTATGAATAATTGAGAGAAACTATGGATGCTTTCCAGTAACTTTTAATCTTTTTTGGCTGTCCAGCTGCATTCTTATCTTGGAATTCCTGTGGCACCTTGGATTGTTAAAGCAACGCTCATGCCCAGGTCTTTGTTTATTTTATTTTGTTTTTAGCTTAATAAGCTCTAGTAGGCTTTGTTTGAGTACGAAGAATTCTAAATTAAAATGCGGGAGTATGGGAAGAGAGATAAATATATATTTTTGTGAAGTTCATGTTTGCTCCAACAGAGCTTAATGTTAATTTAATGGAACAAGAGAATGTGGTTCTGAAAAACAAAGCAAAACAAAAAGTAGTGATGAACATTATTGGCATGTAGCTTGAGAGAGAGCAAAATTAGAGCTTTTTCTAGTTTTAACTTAGATTTAAGAGATTCTTTTCTCTCCTAAGCATGGATTGCTCAGACTCTTTGCCTGCATTTAAAAGGGAATAGAAGAAAGATTCTTTCCTTGGTATCTCCTGGACTGAAGGAGTACACTTGGCTTTGTGGACAGCCTCTGTAATTTTGTAATAATCAAACCTTAAGTGCTTAGAAGATACAAGGAGAAGAATTAGAATGTTCTTTAATTTTTTTCATTTATTTAACAAATATGGGCCGGGCACGGTGGCTCACACCTGTAATCCTAGCACTCTGGGAGGCTGAGGCGGGCAGATTGTTCTGAGCTCAGGAGTTCGAGACCAGCCTGAGCAAGAGCAAGACCCCATCTCTACTAAAAATAGAAAGAAATTAGCTGGACAACTAGAAATACATAGAAAAAATTAGCCGGGCATGGCGGCGCATGCCTGTAGTCCCAGCTACTTGGGAGGCTGAGGCAGAAGGATTGCTTGAGCCCAGGAGTTTGAGGTTGCTGTGAGCTAGGCTGATGCCACGGCACTCGCCCCAGGCGAAGAGAGTGAGACTCTGTCTCAAAAACAAACAAACAAAAAATATGTATTTAGTGCCTTCTACGTTATCAGCAATGAACTAGTTGGTGGGGATTCAGAGGCAATCGGGATCAAATAGTTCCTGCTTCCATGGACGAGGAGTGAAAGAGAAGAGAGAAGGAGAGGATTTCTTGGCTTATGGACCATAGAAGTCCAAGAAGATGGTTGTAGCTTCAGGTTCACTGACTGTACAAATTCAAAGAATATTATCCATTGATTTCATCTCTCTGGCTCTATTGTCCCCATGTTTTCCTGATTCTCAATAGGCTTATTCCACATGACAGCCAAAATAATCACCAGCACCTGATCCTACTAACAGCTAGTGACCTATGTTAGGTCCTCTGACAAACAGACACCTAAATATTAAACATGCAAAGATTTTATTAGGGAAAATGTTTGTGAGAGAAAATGGGAAGGGAATTGGAACAGACAGGGTAAGCTTTCAGACCACAGTGTAAGTCTAACCCAGGAGGAAACAGAAAGGAAATAAAAGTTAGGTGGAAGCATTCTAGGCTGCTGTATAATCTACAGAAGGTTCTGGGCAAGGCCATCAGTGAGTCCTCAAGTCAAAGTTGGTTGTTAGAGGAGTCCTGTGTCTCCCGGGAATGGGTCTGCCTTCCTACCTGTGCTGCATGCTAGTATTGGCTGGGAGCAGCAATGGGAAGCATGGCCTTGGTGCAAATGCAGTGATAGATTTCAGAGTGCTGGAGCTAGGGCCCGTAGCTAATTAAGCTCCGTGTTATGGAGGTCTGCAAGGTACATTCTCATGGCAGTTGCATGATCCAAGAGATAAAAACAATACTTTTCCTATAGGATCAAAATTATTTTCAAAGTTCACCCTACCATTTTGCTTAATCACCTTATTTCAGGACCCCAGATTCATGTGATGAGCTAACAGGGGACCCCAAACTGGGTCGCATGATTATACCACCCCATGTGAAGTCAGGTAGTAGAGGAGAGGTAGTTTCTAAAAGAGAAATTAGACAGAAATAGTAGCAGATATCCACTAGTATGTGTGAGTGTATATACATACAAATGTATGTATATGTGTGTATGTATGTGTGTAGTCCAGTAAGATGTTATTAGTCTATTTTACAGTGAACATACATTGGTTTTTAAAATAAAAAAACCACATAAATAAGCAACTTGAAGATAAGTTTTCCTAATAAGCCCATAAAATATAAAAGCGTTGGATATTAAAGCTGAAATAATGGGTTCTGTAATTGTATTTGAATATATTATATGCATTTGCATAAATTATAACAATCTGTAGTGATATTTAGTATATATATGAATTATTCAGAGGATGTCAACTGACCTTATCTTTTGGGATGAGGTGATTTTGGGAGACAGTATTCCACAAGTCTTTTGCATTTCTGCAAATCTTGTGAACAGAGGCACTCACAACTTTTGTTCCAAGTTAACTTGTCAAGGATGTTTATATAGATAAAGCCTTGGAAAATAAAAATAGTTTCTCCCTCTATAGCAGAGGCCAACACACCAGGTTTGTTTACTGTTCAGTGGGGTAAAGATGATATCTCCCTCTGGGGCAAATGTTGGGCAGGTTTAGTCGTAGTCCATTATAAATAATCGGGGTTCCCTAAGCATGGAGTTTCTCAGAAGTGACACAAGCTCACTTTATACACATGAGTACCTGGGGCCCTTCTCATTGTTCCCATGGACTTGGGGGCCAAAGGGAACTGGCACAAATATGAAGCTCAGGCTACTTGATGTGCAGTGAGTGGTAACAGTTCTTTGTCTCTGACCCGGCAGTCTTATATTTTATGCTAGCATCCATGAAGCTGTGGCAGACTGGGGTAAAATTTCAGACTCATCATAGTTCTTAACAGATGCAAAGTTAAGTGAAATGAGATCCCAAGTATGTAATATACTACCTATAATAGCAGTATCAATGACACAGAATTTTATAACTGAAATGAAATTCTATTATAGATCATCTAGTTTCCAATTCAGTGTTCTCATTGTACAAGTGAAGAAACACATCCTAGAGAGGTAAGTAAAATTTTTCAAAGTAACTCCACTTGATGCGGTTAAACCACTGTCATTTAAGATGTAAAGTTTAAAAATAAAAACAAATTGAGTATGATATCTTAGAACACTAGGCACTGAAATATTTTTGTTTAATCGTTACTTTTGGAGAGTTAGTATTCTTTCACGCTCCCTTGCACACATGCATAATTACACACAAAATATGTTGTTTTTTGTTGTTTATAAGAATCTTCTTTAACTGGTGGTTGGCCTATTGACAACTAAGTTTGAAAGACATCAAACTGTAACAAAATATGGTGGGATACAGAATTTACAGGAAATTCTTCCATGTATTAGACACATTTACATATTTCCTCTATTGCTCATAATCTCATGAATTTCTAGATAATTTTATTTACTAATACATTCTGCTTTTAAATTCTAAATTATGGTCCTCTTTGATGGACCTTTTAGCTTCTATTCCTAGCTGTTTACTAAGACGAGAATTGGCAAGGTATTTCATTTGTTGTGGTTTTTCTTTGAGTCCCTAAGTGCCAGAGCATTTCTAAATTATATCCAATGAATATGGAACTAATTACCTGCAGCTTATTTGCTGTTGAAATCCCAGCCGCAGATTTATATTTGTTGATTCTGCTTTTATTCCTTTTCAATTTTATAACTTACTAAATTTTTGCCTTATTAAAAACTTTCAAATACATTCAGGATAAGTTATCAAATAGATGAGAAAAGAGTGGGAACAGGTTAGCATTCAAATGTCTCAGAAAAGGCAACTGGACTTTAAGATGAGCCAGTGCACCAGATATTTATCTGAAAGCAGTACAAGGCAAAACAATACCACAAAGTTATTCACTATTGCAAAGGCAGAGGTTTGGAAGAGAAAGTAGTTTAGACCAAACATCTGAACATCTTTGTTTTTCGTAAGAAAAGCAAATGTTCACTGAGTTCAACATTTTTTGAACTTTCCATGAATTGTCCAGGAGAAATGCCACAAATAGTCACATCATATGCAGAATTATCCATTACTTTTCAATTTTGTTCTCATTGTATGTTATATAAAATATGTTTAAAACAGTGCTTTGTATATTTACAAAAAAGATATTCTTCTCAAGTGACTAAAGAATATTTTTTAAAAAATTGGGCTATGTAGTGCCCCCCCCAATTATATCAATTTGTAAAAGCAGAAATCAGAGCTTACCTTTGAAGTCCACGATATACAATACAGCCAAAAATGAACAACTAAAAGACAGCAATTGAAATAACCAGGAAGGCTCTTAGAAATTTTAACAATGTTCTTTTCAATAATTCTTGGGACAATAAAAAAAAAAAAACAAAGGCAAAATTTCAGCATATCTAGAAGACACTAAAAAATAAAAAAAAAATGAAAACACTACATATCAAAACCTAGATGATACATACAAGACCAAAACCAAAGAGGAAGATTTGAGAATCAAAAACTTTAATTAAGAAAGCTTGACATTAAATGGGAACTAAGAATGTAAATTAAGAAGCTAAGGGGGAAAAATAAACAAAAATATAGGATTTAGTAAAGAGTAAGAATTAATGAACAAAACAAAAACTGGTAAATAAAACTAATAAAATACGCAGACTTTTGGTATGTTTGGCCAGACAGGTTAATACATGAAATCAAATACTTTTCTTATGTCAGCAAGAACTAATTAGAAAATGTAATGTTTAAAAAAGTCCCATAAACAAAAGCAAGAAAGGTTATAAGATTCCCGGAAATAAACTTAAGATATATGAAAGGCCTTAATAGACAAAAATTTAGTGCTACTGAAGGATGCCATAGACTTGAATGAATAGGGAGACTTAACATGTTTATTGGCTAAGAAAATTAAGTATTCTACAGAACTCAGTTGTCCCTCAATTAATCTCTTAATTAAGGGCAATTCCAATCAAATTCCCCAAAGCTTCCTTTTCTAGCGTGACAAAATTTATTTTTAAGGATATCCAGAAGACTGTAGGCAAGAGATGAACCAACACAGCTTTGAAAACGCATAATAAAGGATACTTTACCTAGATACCAAAATGTATCATAAAGCTATGTGTATTAGTTTTCTATAGCTATTTGACAAATTATCGCAAACTTAGTGGCTTAAAACAACACCCCTCAGGGGTTCAGTTCTATCAGTCAGAAGTCTGAGAAGGTGTGAGTGGGTTTTCAAAATTTTACTACATTGAAATCAAGGTGTTAGCCAGCTGAATTCTCATTGGCAGGATCTGGGGAAAAATCTGCTTCCAGGCTCATTCTTGTCATTGGCAGATTTCAGTTCCTTGTGGATGTGGTACTGAGGTCCCTGTTTTCCTGCTGGCTGTTGGCCAGGGGTAGCATTCAGCTCCTCAGGCCCTTGCCATATGGCCCCTCCATCTTCAGTAAGGGAGACTCCCTTCCACCAAATTCTTCTCATGCTTTAAATCTTTCTCATTTCCTCTTCTGCCACCAGCTGAAGAAAGCTCTCTGACTTTAAACAGCCCATGTGATAAAGACAGGCTCATCCAGATCACCTCCTTTTCTTTAAACCAATCATGCCAGATAACATAATATAATCATGGAGGTGAAATTCATCACCTTCTGGTTGTGAGGATTAGGGTGGGAAATCTAATGGGCCATTTAAAAATTCTGTTTACCACATTAGGATAATAAACAATGTGGTCCTTTGTCAGAATACATAAGTATATCAATAGAGGAGAAACAGGACCATTTATATAGTATGTGGAATGCAGTGTAAGCTAAGATAGCTCTTTAAATCAATAGAGAAAATATGGGCTAATAAATAGTTTGGGGACACATGGACATTATTTCAGGAAAAAATAAATTTCTATATCCAACCATATTCCAATTTCAGATAAAGTTTTAAATGTAAAAAGTAAAATGATAAAAGTACTGGATATAAGGGTATCTTAGAATCTTGGGATGGGAAATAACTTTATAACTGTCTGAGATAAAATTCAGACAAGAGATTATTGATTATATAAAAAACATTTCTGAACAGCAAATGATAAAGTTAAAATATATGATAAATTACAGAAATTGTTTGAACATGAATAGAGAGAACTATCATTCTTAATATGCAGAGAACTCTTAAAAATGGAACATAATCCAAAAAAATGATCAAAGACATGAAAAGAAATTCTCAAGAAAATAAGTGCACGGATAATAAACATACAAAGTGGTTCAAGCTTACTAATAACCAAGTAAATGTAAATTACACAATATAACATTTTCATCTCTCAGATTGTCAAAAATTAGATTGGTAATTCTCCATGTTTGCAAGGTTGCCAACCATAAATTGCTGATAGGATTGTAAATTGGTAGGACTATACACTGGTATAACTTTTTCTGGAAGACAATCCGACATATATATCAAAAAGGTAAACTGCAGTTCCATTTCTAGGACTTTATATCAGGCAAATAATTATTTATATACACACATACTCAACGAGTATGAAGAGGGAAAATATAAACAACCTAAATGTTCATTAGGAAATGACACAAATTATACATCGAAATTCTATAAACATTAAAAATAAGACCTCTATATATTCATATGAAAAAATATTTAATGCCAAATGAAAGAGAATAGTTTCAAAGAGTTTGAGTAGTTTGATTCCATTTATATTTTAAAATACAGTATTTTAAAATTCATTAAAAAAAAACCTCTAAAACTACACATGCAATCGGCAATAGTAGTTATTTCTGGGAAGTAGAATTGTCAAGTAGGTGTATGTGGTGGGGGAGGAATAGGCAGGGAGATCAATGGCAGAGTGGGAAGATGTATACACTTTTGCTATTGGAATTTTTTAAAGAATATTGATTTTGTAACACAAAATATCTACTTTTTGAAAAAATAAATGTCAAAAGATGATCCATGTGGTGAATGTATAAAGCAAGTTAAAGAGACCAAATTACTGCTATTTAGAAATTTTCCAACCAAGTTATCCCTGACATACTAAAGGGATAAAAATATTTGAAAACCACATCATGTATAGGCAAAGCTATGAATGAATTTATTGAAACAATAAGTGAAAAAGTTAAGAATGTCATATCAGAGACAAAGTGGTACCATTCAAAACTGTTTTTCATTTATCAATTTAAAAGTATCTGTTGATGGCTTTGCTACACAAAGGACACACTGTTAAATACTGTAAATATATAATACTTCAGTCATAATCCCAGCCCTCAGGAAACTTACTTGGTCAAACAAATTTGATCAAGAGAAAAGCTTTACAAATAGGTAAACAGTTTGAAACAATAATTCAGAGTGCTACAAGTAGAAAATTATCTAGTAAAGAAAAAAATAATAATTATGGTTAGGAAGCAAACACATTTAGCCTGCTTTCATCTGGGAAAACTATGTGGAAGGTGGTGTCTGAGGTCTTTTCCATGAGATACTTCTGAGGCCTCTGCTAGGCTCTCCTGGAAAGCCACAGCCCTCCCCCCTCACCACGGTCAAAACTCTGCCCATCATGCAACCAGTTCAAACATTACCCTCTGCTTCAACCTGCCGAAGTGGCACTACTCATGACTTTCCACAACACAATTCATACTTTCTGTATTTATCATCTACACTTAGTTGCATTATCTCACAAACAAAACTGTATGCCCTCAAGAGTGGAAACTGCTTTAATCATCTATGTATCTCCAGTGACTGATGATGTATGTATTTCGTCTATGCACAGTGTAAAAGTTGGTGAACGACAGGAACTGGAGAGAATGTAAGGGGTCCAGTCAAGGCTAGAGGGTTTCAGTGAGCAAATTCCAACATAGAAAAGATAAAGCCCAGGTTAGTGTAACATGTGACAAATGTTTTGAAGACTATATGAAAGACACCATCATCAGTTTTTTTTTTTTTTTTTTTTTGGTTATGAGGAAAAAAACAAAGTTACTATATTCTAGGCAGGATAAATGGCCAGATTTGGCTTTTTAAAGCTATTTGCCTTGTGAAAAAAGCATGAACAGATCTAGTTTCAAGTTCAGCATACGGTCTCCCTTTTCCTTCATAAAACACAATTGGCAGAAGCACTACTTGAAGCAAAATAAAAATATGTGGGAATGTGCTTATCTTACTAAGCCACAATGTATTTTTCCATGAATAGCATAAATTTGATAACATTTTTCTTGCTGTACAGGGATAGGGGGATACCATGGTTTGGATACAGTTTATTTGGCCCCGCCAAGTCTCATGTTGAAATTTGATCCCCAGTGTTGGAGGTGGAGCCTAGTGGGAGGTGTTTGGATCATGGGGGGCGGATCCCTCACGAATGGCTTGGTGCCATTATCCTGGGAGTTCTTACTCTTAGTTCCCAAGAGAACTCGTTGTTAAAAAAAAGCCTGGCCTCTCTTCTTTCTCTCTTACCTTCTCTCTTGCCATGTGATCTGCACATGCTGGCTCCCCTTCACCTACCACCATAGGGAGGCCCTGGTCACAAGCAGATGCTGGCGCCATGCTTCTTGTACAATCTGCATAACTGTGAGCCAAATAAACCTCTTTTCTTTCTAAGTTACCCAGCCTCAGGTATTTCTTTGTAGCAACACAAATGGACTAAGGTTTAGAATTGTTTTACTAAAAATTAATTTTCTATATTGCCAAACATGATTACAGTTATATATTCAAATTTTAAAATTTGAAGGAAGCATTTATTCAACATTTTCTGGGTATGCCATGATGTTAAATCCTGATAATATAATATAGCTGTTTCGAACCTTTTTCAACTCATACTTCCTTTAAAACAGCATTGTCCAAAGGAAAGGTAATGTGAGCCTCATGGGCATGTGCCAATTTTTAACCTTTTTGGTAGAAAAACTAAAAACTCAAATTAATTACATTTTATTTAACCCACTATACCAAAAATGTCATAATTTCACCAATATAAAAATTCAGATAGTTTACTTTTTTTGTACATATTCAAAATCTGTTACACATTTTATACTGATGGCATATCTTAATTCGGACCAGCCACATTTTAAGGGCTCAATACTCACATGAATTTCAATTATAATGAAAGACATTGGGCTAAACCCTTCCATTACGTGGCACATCTACTTGTAGACAAATGTGAATGCCTGCCATTCTGCAAACTCTATATCCTATCATTATAGATTTAGATCATGATATGCCACTAGCAGAATTTATTATCACCAAACATTAAACTGTGAGACCAGCACTATGCCTGGTATTAGATAAATGGCTGATGCAGGGAGTTTAATTCAGCCATTCATCTATTTGTAGATACTAACACATGTAACAGGAGTAGACAATCCTTTTTCTTCACAGCACTTGACACAGTTAATAATTTCCTGTATTTTCTTAGATTGTGTGTGTGCATGCACACACACCTGCATCTGTTTCTCCTATGACAGGCCCTGAGGGAAGGAACTAAATCTACCTTGCCTGCCATTATATTCCTGGGCCTTAGCAGAATGTGATACACAAAGCAGATGGTCAAATATCTGTTAAATGAACGAATATGGCCATACATTGATTATCTACCTCAGTCAGCTTGTCATTTCATTACTCAGTATTTTCCAATTAGTCAAGACACATTCCACATTTTCTCAACGAAAGCACTACACAACTGTTTTCCCTTCAGAACAATTTCTAGTAGCCTATTCCAATCATCAAAGTTACATGGAAATTTTCCACTAGTCAGAATCACATTTATCCTGTCTTCATCAGACTCTCCTCTAAAACACGACAAAATAAGAATGGTTGAGGCACAAATGAATGAGTACAAGAGAACAAGCCTTTCCAGCAACATCTTGGGCTTAAAAAAGAAAATGACACACGTGCACCTGGAAGGGAAGAAGAGTGAATATTGTTTCCCGCCACACAGTCAGGAGTGGCATGGTTCTTAAGATCTCTGGAGACTTCAGAAGCTTCTTTGGCAAATCATTCAAATTAAATAACAGAAATACTGTAGTAACATGATAAAGGAAAACCTAAAACTGGTAAATGTCCTGAGTTTTTAAAAAAGCAAAATAAAACAGCATGTAATGACTAAAGGGGAAACCTATTACAAATCAAATCATATCAAAAACCCAAACTCATTCTTTAATGATATGAATAATATAAAGTCCTTTTGCTAGTCTTGAGATTGTAGAGATAATTTTATGTAGAGGGTAAAACCTGAGAGAATATAAGGGTCAAGAGTGAGAGCAGCTCTTATCTTTTTATTATGTATAAAATAAAATGGTACTTTAATGGTCTTGGTATTCCCCAAATTAATTTATAGTCAGTTTTATAATATTTAGCACACAGACCTCCAACTCTTGATCAAGTGTTTCCTGTTTTACAAACTGCTGGTATGTGTAAGCATTTCATATCATTCAAAACATTTACTCATCTGTTATGTGTAAATGACTCTTTTAAAAACAGAACCATATTTACAATGCACTGAAGAAAATTACTTTTCCCTTTTCTTTTTCGGTGAGGTAAATTCAGCCTCTTCATTGTGTTTTCTTTTCTTTTTTTTCTTTTTATGGTCACTTTGGTAACCACTGGAGTCACTGCATTGGAAAACAGGGTCCTGGTCCTGATCTTCTGGGTCCTTTTTCTTCTTCTTCTTTTTCTTCTTCTTTGGCTCTTCCTCACAGAGGCCATGCACATTATTAGTAATCTGCAGGTCTAATTCTTCCTTTGGGGTGTCATCTGCAAAATCTGCTTGCTTTATGGTAACACTGTCCACTTCATATGTCTCTGGGTCTTTCTTCTTTTTCTTTTTCTTCTTTGGAGGCTTTTCAACAACTTCTTCAGTGCCAGTTTCTGTTACTTCTTCAGAAACTTCTGAACTCTTAAATCGCAAACTGTAAATTAAAGTTTAAAAGAATTAACAGAGCAATAAGGACAAACACCAAAATTAGATCAAGAATATCCCAACATGCTAAGATTCTCTAAAAGATGACAGCAGTACAAGACATAGAACTATGGCATAAATTTCAAATATTCTATTCTGTTATCCTTCAGACAACTGACATATCTGTGGGCTGTTGAATATTAAATTCAACAATGTTAAATTTAACATTAAATGTTAAATCCTTTGTTTATAAAGTACTTCTCCCAGACTGTTTTCGCACATAAAAATGGCATACAAATCCTGTCAAAACATGTCTTCTAAATTTTGGTTCGGTTTGGTTCAGGAAAATTTGGTTACTGAACATTAAACATCATGACACCCAGGCTTCTTAGCCAAACCACTGACACTTGAGAAAGAGGAAAATATGCTGCTGGTATATATCAAAGTAATGGAGTTTCTTGTCTGCTATTTCAATCCTGCATCAAATAATAGTCCACTGTTTTATGTAACCTATACTGCAGCAGTGTTACTTCAAAGTTGTGAATTATTTTATACCAATAAAATAAAAACAAGAATTAATGAAGTAGCTCTCTCTCCAGAACTGCATGGTCTTATACACTAGCAGTAGGCACATGTAACTATTTAAATTTAAATAATGTCAATGACATAACTTTCAAATCTCAGTTCCTCAGTCACTAGTCACATTTCAAGTGCTCAATGGTGAGGCTACTATAATTATGCACATATGGCACATTTCTACATTTGTATCGTCACAGAAAGTTCTATTGGACAACTGTTCCAGAATGTTAACCCATATCCTTGTTACTTCAAGGCAAACTCTAGAAAAAATTTCTAATATCAGCAGTATTCCGAGAGTTGCCAGCCACCCCAAATTTGGCTCCCATGGAACCATGCTCAAAATCAGAGTGATTCTTATAAGAATTTCAATATAGAATAATATAGAAGTTAAAATATCTACCTGGCATAGATGATGATACTCAAAACTTTTTTTTTTTTAAATATGTAAGAATAAATGCAGGCTAATAGCAATGTAATTGTGCTTTCAGTAATTTCAAGTTCAGAGAGCAACTTTTAATTAAAAAATTAACTAACTAGTAAATACTCAGCAAAATTGAGTTATTAAAATACAGATCAGCTAGCTAGACATATAGCTTTAAAATATATATTTGATGCATTATTATAGACTACTTAAGATTACTAATATTGACTTTATGATTTGAAAGCATGAATATTGCTATACACAGATTTTTTTTTTTAAAGAGCAGCTTATATTCTCTAAATTCAGAATTAAGTAGAAACGATGAAGTATCCAACGATAATTACATGATCATGAACTAACCTGTTGATATTTAGTTTTCCCCGAATGCAGAATACTCCAGCAGCATCTGAGTCTAAACGAAATACTTCAAACTCTAGTTCATCACCCAAGTTTATCTCCAGGGTTTGCCACTGCTCAGCTGACAACTGCTCAGGTTTAGGAATGGAAGCATTAAAACACCCATGCACTAAACAGCCAATGTGGCTAGAAGACACTTTATTAACTGTACCCTGGGAAGAAGAAAGAAGAAAGAGTATAACATTAAGAAGAGATCTGCAGAGTTAAAAGGCGAACTAAACTTTGTAAGCTTCAAATGGATCTTCAAAGCGAAAACATCAATTGATGATATAATTTAATAAGGAAAAAGTTTACCTCAATTAAAACTTACCACATGTCACACCAAAACATCCCTTTAGAGCACTACTGAGTTTTTAGAAACCTCCAACTTTATTAAATAAGTAATTGCACATCAATTGTCTAATTGCATAAACTACTAATCATCCCCATGCCCCAAGAAAACACCTTGGCCCCCATTGCAGGACTCCTTGGGGAATAGATTATTGCTGTTTAACCACACTGAAACCAAGCAAAAAATACTCTCTTATATAACCTACATGTGAAAAGGCCTCAAGGCAGGAAGCATATGCTTTTTAAAACTGGGATCCACATTACATTTCTGTAAACAGACTGAATTTCAAAGCTTAAAAATGTATTCTTTAATGATTCAATTTAGCATGATGTAAGTAGTCCTATTAAAAGAGAGCTTACCCTTTATATGTAAAT
>RJWJ010020335.1:0-29205 GCA_004363605.1 Indri indri | reverse complement strand
GAAGTTCAGCAAGATTGATTTTTGTCTCCGAGGTCACACAGCCTGTTTGTGGGCAGTACCAGGGCAATGCCCACTGCCTCTTGCGGGTGACCCAATGCTGTCTTTCTTTGTCTCAAGGTTGTTCCTCTTACTACCCTATTCTTAAGTCATCCTCACTACTTCATCAGCATAAATTCTTCACTTCCTACCCTCTCTCACCTACACCCTTTGCACCCAGCTCTCCTCCACTGATGCTCATTGCCTCCGCCTTCCCCTCCCCCTGCCCACTTCTCAGATGCCCGGATCATTCCTCAAATGCAGCCAATTGCTCCAAGTTCCATTTCTGATCTTACCATTCACCCCCATCACCATTACACAGGCCCATCGAGTTCCTTAAAGGATCACTGAATGTAACCATCAAATGCGTTTTTCACAAGTATGTTTTTTCAACCCAGTGCCCATGGGTTTTGCAAGAAGCCTGTCCTCACTTGACCCTTGTCATTTCATTAAAAAATACTCAGTGGAGTGAGAAAAAAGTGTAATTGAAACCAATGTGCCACAAAGAAATTCTTTGTTTACAAAAATTCACTGCTAAGCTTATTGAATGTGGAAGGTTGGTCCTAGTAGCATCAAATAGATGCAATCCAAGGACATGGAGGAATACAGCATCACCCTGGAGTCTGATTTGGCAGAAATGGAGGGGGTTGTTTGAGAACAAGAAAACACAATATTCGAGTTTAAGTTTTGCTCCCTCATGTTGCAATAAAAGTTTACCCAGCTGATATCCCTACTAAAGTCACTCAACAATTTATACAAAAGGCATCATAGGAAAAAGAAGGAAAAGTAGTCTCTGTCATGGATTGGGGTTGACACTAAGGTAAAGGTGAGGGGAGAAGACCTCAAGATGTAGAATGGAGAAATAAGATTTGCTAAAGCTGGAAACTGAACCAAAGGTGATTAGGAGAAATGTAAAAGCCTTTAAGGATTTGAATAAATTGGGGAGAGAACACTGAACTTTGCACTGGAATTACAGTGTGGATTTAAGTCACGTCTTTCTAGACCTGATGGGGCCTGGGCTGCAAACATATGGCAGGAAATGGGGCTTTAGAAGGATGAAGAGGCTCTAACTCTTGTCCTTTAGTAGGTCATAGTACACCAAGATAATTAGGTGTGGAAATAATTAAGTTACAAGGCAAAAATTGGTTAAAGATAGGAGGTGTGCACTGATGTCCACTCTTGGTAGGGCACTTTGTACTTTATATACTTCATGCATTAAATAGAGGAGGTGGTAATTTACAGCACTGCTGGGCACCTTAGGTTAGGCGTTGTTGGGTAGTCTGTTGGGAAGAGATTGGATTTTCCTTAGCACACTGAACTAGCTATTTGAGTAGAAACAGCTACCTCTTATTTAGTTGCATTCTTGCATTTAACAAATATCCATGGAGCATCTACTGTTTGCCAAGCACTGTGCCAAGCGCTTAGAGTATGGTGGTGAACCAAACCGGAGACATGATCTCGCCAGTATGGAGCTTTGAGTCTGGGGGTGGGGGGTGTCAATGAAAGAATCAGATAAATAAGTCATATTATGTCATATTGTAACTGTGACAGGGGTTATGAAGAAGAGGTACACGGTACCAAGAGAGCTTATAAACAGGGGAACTGACCTAGTTCAGGTGCCAGACAAGGCTTCCCTGAGCAATCAGTAAGAGTTAACAAGGCAAAGGGAAATGTGAAGTCATTGCCAATTGAAGCAGCAGCTTGTGCAAGAGTCCTGAGGCACCCATGGACTGACCCAAAGCCAGTGTTGCAGGAGGCGGGGGAGCAGTCAAGGGACACATGATGCAATACACAGCCGGAGACGTAGCCAGGGGCCAGAATGCAGGCCTGTGAGCTCCATCATTTTTTCTCATTAAAAAAAGAGAAACCATTGGATGTCTCAAGAAAACCACCATCATATTTAAGTGTTGAAACAATAACTCTGGCTGGTGAGGAAAGACTGTGCGGGACAGTCGTTATCAGGTAGATGTTTTGCAGAAGTTCATGATGGCTTAAACTAAGCCGATGTCAGTAAAGATGGGAAGAATTAGATTTGACAAACATCCAGAAGGTAAATTCAGTAGGATTTGGTAACAAATTGGATATAGGAGTGTCTTCATTTGGGTTTACCTAGGAAGACACCCTGAGATAAAAGTTCAAGTAGTTCATTTGGCATCTACAGAGCACATTGGGAGGAGAGGGGGGAGATGAGATGGGAAGGGAAGGCAGCCATCAATAAAAAGCCATATTAAGCCAACTACCACAGTGGGCAACTGGAGCTTAGTTTAGTTTGGCAGCAAGTGCAGAACACATAGCTCAGAATTATCCCATCCAAAGGGCCCAGAAGCTGGGCTATTGATATACCAAGTCCCATCAGTCATTGGCTAAGCACCGATATGGGGGACATTAATTTCCTGGCACTTCCAGCTTGCCTCTTATCGATTTGGAAAAAGGCTTCAGGAATATAGATGCAAACATCGGCTGTCAGAAGTGGTCTGAAGTTCACTGTAATGGTAGGGCCCTGGGGGCCACTGACCGTGTCTGTATAGGGGATTTGGGCAATGGTGGGCAGCGTCAAGGATAACTCAGATTTCTAAGTTGAGCCACTGACCTATTAAACACTGGAGAATGTTGCAATGGCAGATGCTGCTAGACCTTGAGGATGCTAATGAGGTACAGTTTCTGCCCACATGGAACTTACAGTCTGGCAACTAAACTCATTAGTGAGAAGATGCAAGGATGTATCAACAGGAAAGTGACCAGCAGAGAAATACGGGAGACAGAGAAAAATTGGTGTGAGTGTGTTTGTGTGTGCACATGTGTAATTATTTATGTCTTAAGAGAGGTGATCATTACTTTGCCAGTGTCCTAGAGTCCTGGCCACAGATAAGTCATCTAGACCTGTGCTGTCCAGTAGAAATATATTGCAAGCCATGCATGTGATTTTAAATTTGCTAGTAACCACATTCAAAAAAATACAAGGAAACAGGAAAAATTAATTTTCATACTATATTTTATTTAACTCAACACCTCCAAAATGTTATCATTTCCCCACAGTCAATACTAAGTCTTTGAAATCCAGAGCATTTGACTCTTACAGCATTCGAATGTGGACTAGGCACGTGGCAAGTGCTCTACAGCCACATGCATCTGGTGGCTGCCGTATTGGAAAGCACAGCTCTAGAATCATCTCGTGGGCTAGCCCAGACCCAAAGGCTGATCTGGGTTTAAGGACTATCAGGAATGTTGATTCAGACTTTGATATGTTTGCTGTAGCTTCAGTTACTGAATCAACAAAAAAGAGATGCAAAAGACACGTGTTATTGAAGACAAGTGAGTTGACTTGTGTCTCCAATGTCCCTCTTTGTTCCTCATAGAGCCTAAAGGCCATCCATGGAGGGGCCACAGGGTCAACGGTGGTGGGGGGAGGTGAACACAGCCCAGCAGGCAGGAATCTCTGCCCACTACTCCTGCATCTGTCAGAGGAGTCCCACTTCCACGTGTGGCAGACACCGGATTTCCCACCTTCCTCCTCTTTCTTGTTGGCTGGGTCTGCCTCTCACAACAGAGGTGAAAATGCCAGATGCCCATTTTCCCAGTTTTTCTTGCAATAAGTGTATGGGCCTAATGTGTCCAATGGGTCACACATCTCATGATAAGGACAGAATTCTAACCCCAAGTTTTCTATCTTCAAAGTCTTTCCAACCAGACCGTATTGCTTCCAGAAGATTGTCCATGTGGGTAGATTCATTTTAAGTTAAGAAAGAATAGAATTAAAGGTCCCCATAGTGTGAAAGGATATGAGAGAAGGGAATGGGAGAGGGTCAAAGCATGTGAAGATGTGTCCTTGTGATGTGTTAGGACACTTTCAGAGGAAAGGGATAGAAATCCCTCTAAGCCTGCTCAACCATAGTAGGAAATTTAATTATGAAGGTTGGGGGCATTTCATGGAAACCATGGAAATGTCTAGCTGTAAGAACAAACATCCAGGGATTCCAATGCTCTCACAACACACTACTGACATCATCGCTGTTCCTTTCTGGGCATTGACTTTGTTCTCCTTTCTTGTCGCAGACAAGCTTTTTCTGCTTCCCAGGGCAAACAGCTCCCCATGTACACTTCTGTCCAGAGAGCAGGCAGACAGACTCTGGTGCCGCTCGGTCCTAATCCCAAAGGAATTACTGAGGGACTAAATCTGATTAACTGAGTTTGGGCTGAGTGCCAGACCCTGGGCAGTCAACAGTGTCCTGTTTCCATGCTAACCCTGAGACAGAGGGAAGAGCTAGTCCTCGAAATGGGGGAGCTGTTTCAAAAAGGGATTGTATTGTTTCCCAGGGCTGTCCTAACAAATTACCACACATTTGGTGGCTTAAAACAACAGAAATGTATTATGTTACAGTTCTGGAGGCCAGAAATCTGAAATCAAGATATTGGTGGGGTCATACTCCCTCTGGATGCTCTAGAGGAGGATCTTCCCTCGAGTCTTCTACATTCTGGGGGCTCCTGGTGTTCCTTGGACCAATGACAGCATCACTTTCATCTCTGCCTGTGTCTTCATGTGGCCTTTGTCCCTGTGTCTCTGCATCTGTGTGTCTTGAATCACCCTCTTTTATTTGTAAAGACTCTACATCTTTGCAATTGTGAATTGTGCTGCTATGAGCATGTGCAAACAAGCCCAGTGCCCATCAATACATGAGTGGATTAATAAAATGTGGTATATGTACACCATGGAGTACTAACTCAGCCATAAAAATAAAATGGTGATCTAGTATCTTCTGTAACAACCTGGATGGAATGGAGACCATCCTTCTAAGTGAAGTATCACAAGAATGGAAAAACCAGTACAACATGTACTCAATACTAAATTGGAACGAATCGATCAACACTTAACGTATGCATATGGAAGTGTAATAAAACTCAAGAGACATCAAATAGGTTGGCAGGGAGGAGGGAGGGATGATTCACACCTAACGGGTACAATGTACACTAGCTGGGTGATGGGCACACTTACAACTTTGACTCAAACTGTACAAAGTCAAATTATGTAACCAAAATGTGTGTATGCCTACAATTTACCTCAATTTTTTTAAAAAGACACTAGTCATTGAATTTAAGGTCTACCCTAAATCCAGGATAATCTCATCTCAAGGTCTCTAACTTAATCACATCTTCAAAGACTTTATTTCCACATAAGGTCACATTCACAGGTGCCAGGGTTAGAATTTGGACATATCTTTTGGGGGCCACTATTGAATTTACTACAGGGAACTAAAATGGATTGATATGTTTACAACAGGTTAAGAGTTCTAGCAAAATGTTACAGCTATCTTCAGCTTGTCATTTAGCCTGATGTCAGGCCATACAGATATATAGTCAGAACACAAAGATGTAGCAACTCCTCATAATGCTGATGGAAGGCAGTGAAATGAGCCCAGAGTAAGGAAACATATGAATTAAGCAAGTGGAAGAAAACAGAAGAAAAAGTTCTGAAAAAAGAGAGAAAAAAAAAAAGGACACAGAAATGCCACCAATAACCATGATGAAGTAGAAAATAAAGGCTTAGAGATGTAAAATGAAAAATTAGGGAAATTATAGTCATGGAAATATCAAACCAAGTCCAGAGCTATAAAATAAAAATTTATGGACTTGAGTATGAGACCTCAAAAAAGGATCTTTATGTTAGTTTAGGAAATATTTCTTCTTCTTCCAATTATATCTGGTAGAATCCCTGACATGGCAATTCCTGCTTAGAGCAAAGATATATCTCAACCAATTATTAGCCAACTAACCTTTAAACTCTAACTTCTTGGGCTCACACATCAGTATGCCCATGGGCCAAAATACTTCCCAAGCATATATTCTCTTCTGGCATAGTTCAAAGTCTTTGGAAAATCTATAGAGTTAGGTCAGTTATTTAAGCAGACCACACAAGCCATAGATTACTGGCCATCATTTTAGGGTCTACTTTTGGGTTGGCCATTGATCCCTGCTCCATTCCTCTGAGGCCAAAGGAAGACTGAGGGGGCGTTCTCATGGTATGTGGATCTGTCCCTTCCAGGTTTAAGGCCAGAATAAGCACAAAGATACACATGTACTACACAGATATGCAAAGAAGTGCAATGAAGTAGTTGTGTCCATGCTATAAAGTTGGGGCTGGTTGAAGAAGTGTGCATGGAAGAAAGTCTGAGTGGTGTTCAATAAAGGAATGGCACTGGGAAGTGTCTGGGTGGGGAAGAGAGGGCAATCAGGAATTCTGGGCGGGGCACAGTGGCTCACACCTGTAACCTAGCACTCTGGGAGGCCGAGATGGGAGGATGGCTTGAGGTTAGGAGTTCAAGACCAGCCTGAGCAAGAGTGAGACCCCGTCTCTATCAAAAATAGAAAAATTAGCCAGACGTGGTGGTATGTGCCTGTAGTCCCAGCTATTCAAGAGGCTGAGGCAGGAGGATCACTTGAGCCCAGGAGTTTGAGGTTGCTGTGAGCTATGACGATGCCATGACATTCTAGCCCGAGATACAGAGTGAGATTGTGTCTCAAAAAATAAATACATAAGGAATTCTGAATGAAATATACACAGGAACACCAATAGGAATCCCAAGTATGTTACATTTGAGACAGTGGGAGCAGGTGGTGATCACTCCAGCAATTTTATCAAAACCTAGTGCTATTCTCAAATAAGAAACCAACTGGAAATAAGAAAAAATAACCCACTTTAATTATATCATATTTAATCATCTTGTCTAAGGGGTGGAGGAATGTTTTCCCATCTCAGAAAGCTGGTGCCATGAATAAGTTGTTAAATTAGCAAGTATGCCAGCACTTTCATTTATTAATTCGTCTGTTCCACTTTAATTAAAATCATCCTGGCTAATTACTCACTTCACTGTGTGCAACACCAGCTGAGTAAGCTGGAGGACATGATGAAGGCAAAAATAAACTCAGCACTCTCTCCAGTTTATTAACTTTGTATTGCTTTCCCTTTTGCATGTGGTGACTCAAGGGAAACACATTTAACCTTGTATTCTTGCCTCCTCTTGGAGTATGTAGGTACAGTAGAAACAGGATGGGCTTTGAAGCTCAGACATTTGGGTTTGGATGTCAGCTCTGCCACTTATGAACTGTGGGGCCATGAGTAAATATATAACCTCTATGACCTTCAAGGTTTTCCATGTAAAAACAGGAATAATAATGGTTCATATTCACCATGGATAGTTGGTGTGAGTGTTAAATAAAATAATCAAAGTGAAGGACCAGGTATATAATAGCTGCTTAAGAAATGTTAGTTCCCATCATTATCTGCCTACTATCCCACTCACCTGGGTAGCATCTCCTCATCCACCAGGCTCAGCTCAGTCCACACTTCCTCCTCCAGGATGGTTTCCCCGAGTTCCAAATCTGAGTTAGGTGTCCCCTCTCCCTATCATATGACTGTATTTGAATCTTCTACTTGCTTGTGTGATCAATAAGTGCACACATCCCATTAGTGAGCAATTGTGGGTATTTAAGGTTGAAACGAAAGTAGAATTTTTCTTTTAATGTATGTACGCTATATTTTCAAATAGCTACCAACTTAGCAGGACACAAACACTTCTTAAGTTGTTTGGACCTAACTATATAATAAACAAAATTGTTAGGTGCCTCTTTTGACTTAGATGTCAAGGGCTCTGTGAACCAAGAAAGTTCTGGAGCCTCTGGTATGGAAAACTGATGAAGCTCCAAAGTAGAGAAATAACAATGTTTATCATGATGATGATGATATAATATTATAGTCATAATCATACCGTAATGAATAGCTAATAGGTAATTAATTGAGCACTTACCATTTCCCAGACACTGTTCTGAGCACTTTGGTGTGCTTTAACAAAGGGGTCACATGTGTTAATTCATTTAATCTCTGACGGCCTTAAAACAGAAAGTTCATTTCTCCCACATTACAGAAGAGGAAACTGATGTCTACACAGAAGGAGTCACTTGCTCAAGGTCACAGATTAGGTTGATGCTGGAGCTGAGGTTCAAACCTAAGCATCTTGATTTCAGACTCAGGGCTCTCAACTACTTTTTATTTTCACCAAGATTGTAGGGTTGTAAAGAAGACAGAGTTGAGCTTTGTGGATGGCAGTCCACAGAATTTATCGAATCTAGGGATGGGAGAGAGTAGATGTTAGGGATGTCTGTCTAGCCCGCACCAACCCCTGCCTTTGAACACATTTTCAGGTTACTGAAAACCTTCCAGGTGACCCATGTTAGACCAAATGAGATTTCTCCAAGGAACTCGGGACTGAGTCATGGAGTGTCTATTGTTTTTCCACGTCTGCATTGATCAATTCAAACAGATGTTTCTCATCACAATAATGGCAGGATGCAAAAGAGAAGGTTCATGTTTTGAGGTAGTCAGCTGTGTTGGCTCCCATTGCTCTTCTTGAGGTTGACTTGTGTGGTGGTTTTGTAGATTCCCTGAGACCTGTACCTTGTCAATAACTTCTTTGATTTGAGCCAGATTTGATGCTTAACTAGAACTCCAAACATGGATATCGTAAAATACACCGCTGAGAAGAAAGGAGGGAGCGATATCTCCACCCAGCACCCAGCCTCCTAAAGTGGGTGGCCATGAGTGTCAATCAGTTTGCAGACTTCCACTGGGCCAGGCAGGTCTGTGTAGTTCACATAAACAAACAGTTCTAAAGGGTGGCTTTCTGCACCGCCAGAGAGGTCCACCATCTACCCGGCAATTATACTGCTATTGGATTGTAAATACACATTCGCAAATGCTTTTATAATTGTTCAGAAACGGTTCAGGCCTGCTCACGCATGGCTGGTTACAGAATGTTAATGGGAAAGCTTCCCCAACATCTGCTTTCATGGTTGGAGCCAAATTTGTACCACTTAAAAACATTTATGGGTATAAAGTAGCGGATTGGGTATTTGCCTTTCCCAACCCTCAGAAAAGAAAAACTCGGCAGCAGTGGACGGTTGCTTGGCTGATTGATGGGTTTAGTGTGAGCATCACGTTTTCAGCACTAAGAAAGTCTTATTTAAAAAATGGTTTGGCTTTCTAAAAATCTAAAATCACTCAGTAAGATGTGAAATTGCCATCATGGAAATGTGGTTATGTTGCTTTACTCGCCGGCCTCCCTGACCTTGTGTAGAATGATTAATACCATAATTAAACAAAGCAACTCCTGCTAATGCTCAAGCGTGATATATAGAGACACCCACATAAGACGTGGTAGATCTCAAGGCATACAATTCAGAATGTCTTTTTGACATTTGATTTGGGACTTGTGCTTGCAATCTCTGTTTTTCTGCCCTCGTCATCTTGAGACACACATCATTATCCCTCCCAGTTGGTAGGCACGGGAGCCTCTCTCACATTCCTCAACTTCAGCTGCTATGGATGGTGACTGCCAAACCCCACCACCACCCAAGGGCATCCTGTACATGTCAGAGAACCCACATGTAAAGTGTCAGATCGTCCTGAATTCTAACTGCTTGCAACACCTCAAGTTTGGGTGAATATTCTTCTAGCCATGTTCAATTGTTATATTAGTTAGAGTTACAGCTCTGCTATAGAAAAGTGACCCTGAATTACAGTGGCAGAGAGATGACAGAATTTTATGCTTCTCTGATGTAACAGTCCCAGGTGAACAGACCAGGTGAACAGCCCAGGCAGGAGGGTTACATTGCTCCAGCATCATTCAGAGATCCAAGCTTTTACATCTTTTGGTTCTGCCATCCTCCCAGGAATTGTCCTTATTTTTATGGTCAGGGTTGGGTTGCAGACAAGTCCATGCTGCAGCTCATGGAGAGGGGAACCAGAGGGACTCGAGGGAAACCGGCTTATCTCTTCGGTTGGAGATGGCCCGCGAAGTCAACTTGTACCCATGCCCCCTTGGCCTAAACTAAGTCCCAGAGTCAAATTTCATGGCAGGGGATCTTGGGTAATGCTGTTTCCACCTGGAGAGCCGTGGACCTAGCTTGAACTCTACTGCCACAGAAGACAGGGAAGACTAGAACTTTCTGTCACATGTAACAACAGTTAGAAAAATATATTGCCTCTTACAAATAAGATAAATGCCAAATGGTCAATCATATATACGACAAATATTTATTAAGTGCCTACTATGTGCCATATACTCTCTTATGTATAAGAAAAATATTTAAAAATTTTTTTTAAATTTCAAAATATTAAGGGGGTACAAACGTGTATAGGTGTGCCCATCACCCAAATCGTGTTCATTGTTAGGTTCATTAGGTGGGTTTTTGCCTCTCCCCTTCTCCTCCATCCCCCCCTGGTTGATTTCCACTGAGAAGAAAAATATTGTTAACATATTGTGGTTGATATTATGCAACACTATAAACATATTTTTCCACTTTCGAAAGATTTTTGCTCTTTCAGACATTAGAAGGCAACTGGAAAAAAGGCAAGGTTTTAATCTTCATAGTGCAGGAAAAATATTCACGCTGTCAAATTCCAACAGCTGACATTACTGTCATTCTATAAATAAGCACACGCAAAAACCTCTTGGATAGTTCTTTGGATCTTGGTCTCATAAATCATAACTTGCTTGTATTATATTTAAGAAACTTCAGGAAGAACTCTTCGGAGGATGATAATAGATCATTGAGATTATATTCAACCTCAAAGGTGGGTTTTTTCTCCAAAATAATTAAGGCAACCAACACAGCAAACTTTGCAGTCATTCCCTTGATTTGGTAAGTCGCACCATCTTCAGGGTTCATGTACTCAAAGAAATGAGCAATCAAACTGTGACCGGAAAATGTGAAGCGATTTTGGCGGTAGACACGTGGATGCAGGAAATAGTCCAGTGGCACCAGGAATACATGCTTCACTTCATCAGGGTTAGGCTGGGCCTTGAAGTTGTGGTCTATAAAACCCACAACTGGGGTTACCAGTGTGTATTTCTAAAAGCAGAAAACAAAATACAGAAATTAAGAAGTGAAGCCATATTGTTTCAAATGCTAAAATCATGCCACTTCCGTGTAAGCTAAGACAAGAGGCCAAAGCCATCAATTACAGAAGGTGGGTAAGGGAAGGGGGAAAAACTTGCTTTGGAAGTAACTTTATGTCCCCCATGAAATGGGGGTAGTACCTGCCCTACCTGAGCGGGCATCTATGAGATGACTCTGAAAATGGTATCCTCTGTGAGTATAAACTAGCACAATCTTCTGGAATGGCAATTTGGCAATGTCAGGTGGTGACAAAGGAGCCAGACTTTCATGCTCCCTGGCATCAGTCAGTCACTGGTTAATGACTGCCTTGCCAGAAGTAAATTCCCAGGCACTTCCGGCTCCTGGGGTCACAGCCTACCTGGGAGGCTTAATGTAGGGGGTGGAGGAAGAGCCAGTAGCATCCCCCGAGCTGTGACACCTCCAAATATCTCCAGACATTATCAAATGTCCCCTGGGGGGGGGGGGCAAAATCACAGCAGGTTAAGAACCACTTAGATTAGATTATGCATATAAGTGTTCAATAAATGGCATTTTCATAATTCATTTAAAAAAATACACAAGGGCCAATCAAACAAAACAATCCTCCCTAGCACTTCCAAACACAGCACACTTTTCTGCAAAGCCTTTGTTCATTCTAATTTCACAATAATGTCATTTAAGAAATCTGCTCCAGGAGTGTCAGGCCCCCAGAAATCTCTGAAGACCCAACACTTTCCTGTGAGTGATGTTGTATTCTATCCATGCACCTGCAGAATTCAGTAGCTCCTGGGGACCTTGGACATGGAGTCAGTCTCACTTTGCAAACTTGTAACCAGGATAGCTCAATTTGTTCACAGAGTTCTAAAATAAATCCTCCAAATGTGCTGGTGGATTTGCAGAAATCAAAGGAAAAGAGATTCCATTAGAAAACAAAATGGAAGAAGAAGTAATCGACACATTTCTTGTGTAATCCTTTCTCTCCTCCGCTTCTCTCTCATACACATAAACTTTGCAAACATTTATTGAGCAGCTAATAGCTTCTTCCATACTAAATCTCCCTGAGCGCTGATCTTTCTATTTTTAAAATGGACCCAATTAAGACAGATGTTGCCGCAGCATCACTGATCTTCGTAACACTGTACCGCCAAGACTTTAAGCTAAATGAACATTAAGGATGATCTAATCTACTGGTTTTCTAATTGTCAGGCATCAGTGAAGCTGTTCTTTTGAAATAAAAATGTACCTGAAAGCCCAATGTATAAAAGATAGAAAGTTGATGCCCGTCTCTGATGCGACGTGATGAGGGCACTTCACCCCGTGGTGTTATCCCAAACTGTGACCCCAGTTTGACAATGAGAAACATACCAGACAAAGCCAAACTGAGGGACATTCTATATAATACCTGACCACTACACTTTGAAGGGACATTCTATATAATACCTGACCACTACACCTCAAAGGGACATTCTATATAATACCTGACCACTACACCTCAAAGGGACATTCTATATAATACCTGACCACTACACCTCAAAGGGACATTCTATATAATACCTGACCACTACACCTCAAAGCTTTCAGGGTCAAGAGAATAAGAAAAGTCTGAGAAACTGCCACAGACCAGAGGACTAAGGAGACATGACAACCAAAAACAGCCCGATATCTTGGATGAGATCCAGGTCAGAAGGGAGGACATTAGTAGAAAAATGAGTAAAAGGCAAACAAAACACAGAATTTAGTTAATAGTAATATACTAACATTGGTTTTTTTTTTTTAGTTGTGACAAAAATTCCACAGTGAAGTATGTTAACCGTAGGGGGAACTGGGTATGGGGTATACAAAAACTCTGTACTATCTTTGCAACTTTTCCATAAATCTATAACTATTCTAAAATTGAAAATAAGGTTTTAATTTCATAAATGTTTAAAGGCAAATGTTTATGCTGATAAAATACTGCCATTATCCGAGTTCAAATTTGCAATATTTACTCCTTCTAAAGTCAATTAGTACAACAATGAGGTTGTTGTGGTGAACTTACAGGAAATAAGACGTGGTTATATCAGCTCCAGAATTCATTTTTTAAAATATTTTTAAATGTGTTTTGGTGTACACTAGCAAGGAAATCCTGATTCAACAGAAATACGGTTATAAATAGTGACAGTTTTTAAACAGCTTGCCTAGTGATCCCAGGGTACTGCTTAATTTGTGTTATAGAGGAAGCTTTATTCCATGGTATGTACGAAAATGAGTATCTTTAGGCCAAAAGTACTGCATTGGTGGCCTCCAAGGGGCTAAAATTTGGTATATAGCACACTGGAGTGTGTATTATTTTTTCAACTGAACTCTCAAGATCCGTGTACACTGGAGAAAAATGTGAACTGAATGTTAATGAAATAATTCTGAAGCACCCTCAGGGTTCCATGGCAGCCAGTCTGAAACCCATTCATGGAGTTCAGCCCTTTTATTTTTGGATGGGGACAGAGGGGCCCAGGCAGGCAAAGGGGCATGCCCACAGCAACTTAGCTCACGAGGAGCAACGTCCACACAAGAACTCAGTCGCTTGACTTTACGTGCGGTACTTTTGGGGTCATGTTTGGACGAACGTGGAATCTCGAGCACAGCAGATCCACTGGGGGCTCATGAGAGTCTAAGAAAACCCTTACGTCAAACAGACATGGCACCAGGCGGCAGATGACCTCCACTTGATGAGGATGCAGCCCCACTTCCTCCTGGGCCTCCCGGAGAGCCGTGGCTATGTCATCCACGTCTGTAGGTTCACGCTTTCCTCCAGGGAAGCAGACTTCTCCAGGTGACCTTTTTAGCTGAATATTGAACGAACAGAGCTACAATGTGTGATTCCAAATTCGGAACTATTCATCCATTCAACAGATATTTACTGAGCTTCTATTTTGTGCCAGAGACCATGCCTATGCTGGTGGTGATAGCGGTGAACAAGATGAAATAAAAAAAAGTTTTTCCTTGAATCCTCTAAAAAACAATGAACTTTGAGAATTCCCCTCCATCCTAGTTTTTTTCTGTTTGCCCCCTAAAGATACCAGGTTGACACTGGTAGGGGAAAAACAGCTGGAAGGATCATATAAAGGGCAACGTCATCAACAGATAATTTTTTGTTGACTCCTTTATTGGGTGCTTATCACAGCTGGGTGTGCTGTTTCCCGAGGATTTTTCTCACTGAGTCCTCAGAACAGTTCTATGAGCTACTGTTTTTTAAAAGTATTTTTTTAATGAGGTAAAATTCACATAACATAAAATTAAGCATTTTAAAGTGAAAAAGTCAGTGACATTTAATACATGCACAATGTTGTACAACCATGCCCGCTATCTAGTTCGGGAATATTTTCATTACCCCCAAAAGGAAACCCCAAACCCACTGAACAGTTGATCCCCATCTCTCTCCACCCCTACTTTCTGTCTCTGTGGATTTACCTGCTCTGGACTTTTACCTACTCCGGACTTCTGTGTCCAGCTTCTCTGCCTCAGCCTAATGTTTCTGAGGTTCTTCTATGTCGTATCATGTACCAATACTTCATTTCTTTTTGTGGCTCAATAGCATTCCGTTGTATGTACATATCACAATTTGTTTATCTGTTGATGGACATGTAAGCTACTATTATACGATTATTATTTCTACTTTCAGATAAGGGAACTAAGGCTCAACGAGGCTAAATAACTTGACGAAGTTCACACAATGAGCTGGAATATAAACCAGTGTTTAATTCTACAGCCAGTGTTCTTAACCTGCACGACATATATTTATTAAGGGTTTACTCAAACCCAGAAAATATGGACACTGGAGCCATTTGCACCCACCTGTGTTGGCATCTCTCTTTATCTTTATACAGATTTGCAAAGGAACAGGGGTCTCTCTCTACCTCCTATATCCTTGATTACATGCCTTCCTGACTTTAGAAGAACTGATAGTGTCTCCACTTGTAGCATCCTAAATATTACCCCCTTTCTTATCTCTGTCTCTAAAATGATTTCTCTCCTATCTTGGGCATGGGTGGAGAGGTACAAACGCTTCATCTTTTCTCTTCTGCAGAACCAAACATCTCAGCAAACTGACCCCAATTTCTTTTTCGCCCACTCCTGCCTAGTACCCATTATCCTCTCTCTACTGAACTGTGCAGGAGACCTCAGGCACAGCAAGAGTCCTGGGTCTGCCTCTTGTATGCCATGGGGTCATGACAGGGTGCACCTCCCAGAGCTGCAGAAATGGTTCCATGAGCTATGGCTGAAGAACGGGGAACAGTGCCTGGCCCGTGTTAAATATTTAATGATGAGAACTCGGAAGGTCAGTTCTTGATGTTTAGAAGCTAAATTAAGAAGTCATGTTGGCATTTTTAGCACCTGGGCCAATATATTTATGTGAGGACAAACTAGATACCCGTTATGGTCTGAATGTTTATGTCCCTCCCAAATCCATATGTTGAAATCTTTACATTTAAGGTGACGTATTAGGAGATGGGACATTGGGGAAGTGATTGGGTCATGGGTCTAGAGCCCTCATCAATGAGATCAGTGGCAGTATAAAAGAGGCCTGAGAGAGACGCCTTGTCCCTTCTGCCTTGTGTGGACACAGTAAACAGATGACCATCTATGAACTAGGAAGTGGGCCCTTGTCAAACACCAAATCCACTGGCACCTTGATCTTGGACTTCCTAGCCTCCAGAACTCTGAGCAATAAATTTCCATTGTTTATAAGCCACCCAGCCTAAGGTGTTTTTTTACAGCAGTTCAAAAAGACTAAGACAATGCTGCCATAAATTTTTTGGCATTCTATAGTTTAAAGCCCCAGTTGGGCAAGCATTTCTTTAAAAAAAAAAAAATTTAAAGTCCTTCTCTGCTGATAAATCAGGAACTCTATAGGAATGCTACCATAGATAAATCCTCGGACATCTTCACATCATTTATAGTTATGAGAGGTAAGAAGAAGGCTGATGGACATGTTTCTACAGGCGTGAACACTCACCACCCACTGCAAATGTGTCTGACAAAATGCTTGAGAAATAGACCTAATATGACAGCACCTCTGAAAAAGTACTTTATTGTTCGCTCATTCAATTGCAAGGCAGCCAGTGACAGAGGCACCTCCAAGGAATCATGAGCTTGACAGAAATACAGACTTGATTTAATGACTATTTTAAATGCACAGTCATGTGCCGCTTAACGATGAGGCTATGTTCTGAGAAATGCATCGTTAGGTAATTTTGTCCTTGTGCAAACATCCAGAGCATACTTCCCCAAACTTAGATCATACAGCCTACTAAGCGCCTATGGTATAGCCTAGCTTATAAACCTGTACAGCACGTTACTGTCCTGCACACTCCGGGCAACTGTAACACAATGGTAAGTATCTATGTAGCTAAACGTACTAAACACAGAAATGGTACAGCAAAAATAGGATCTAAAAGATAAAAAAGGGTACACCTATATAGGACGCTTACAACGAATGGAGCGTGTGAGACTGGAAGTTGTTCTTGGTGAGTCAGTGAGTGAATAGACTGTATAACACTTGGGCTACATTAAAACTATAAAAAAGAGTTTTCTTTCTTCAATAATAAATTAACCTTAGCTTGTTGTAACTTTTTTACTTTATAAATGTTTTCATTTTTTAAAACTTTTTTCAACTCTTTTGTAATAATATTTACCTTAAAGACAAACATACTGTATAGCTGTACAAAATTTTTTTTATATTTTTATTCTACAAGATTTTTTTCTATTTTTAATTTTTTTTTTTTTTTTTTTTTTTACTTTTAAACTTTTTTGTTAAAAAGTAAGACACAACACACACGCTAGCCTAGGCTTACACAGGTCAGGATCATCAATATCACTGTCTTCCACCTCCTCTCGTCCCACTGGGTGGTCTTCAGGGTCAGTAACATGCACGAAGCTGTCTGCTCCTATGATAACAATGCCTGTTTCTGGGATATACCCTGAAGGACCTGGCTGAGACTGTTTTACAGCTAACTTTTTTTTTTATATAAGCAGAAGGAGTACACTCTGAAATAATGATAAAGAGTATAGTAAATATACACACCAGTAATATAGTCATTTATTATCATTATCAAGTATTATGTATTGTATATAATTGTATGTGCTATACTTTTATATGACTGGCAGCATAGTAGGTTCACGCCAGTAACATCACAAACACATGGGTAATGCATTGCGCTATGACATTATGATGGCTATGATGTCATTAGGCAACAGGTATTTTTTGGCTTCATCATAATCTTATGGGACTACTGTCACACGTGGTCCATCACTGACCAAAATGCTGTTATGCAGCACATGACTGTATTTTGAAAGCTTTTCAAAAAGATCTCATAGTATATCAATGTAATTCAAGTTGCCCTGTACAACTATTCCAATTAATAGGAAATAGGAATAGGAAGATAGGTCATTTTGTGTTAGTGAGAACTCTACTCCTAAGAAAATGTTGTGCTTGGTCTGGGAAATGATATTTTGAATATGACCTCAGAAGCATTGGCAACAAAAGCAAAAATAAACAAATGGGCTTACATCAAACTATTATAAAAAGCTTCTGTACAGCTAAGGAAACAATGAACAGTGAAGAGACAACCAGACAACCTACAGAATGGGAGAAATTATTTGCAAACCATGTATCTGATAAGGGGTTAATATCCAAAATAGATAAGGAACTCAACTCAATAGCAAAAAACCAAATAACCCAACTAAAGTATGGGCAAAAGGACCTAAATAGACATTTCTCAAAAGAAGACATACAAATGGCCAAAAAATATATGGAAAAAATGCTTAATACCACTAATCATCAGAGAAATGCAAATCAAAATAACAATGAGATATCACATCTGTGAGAATGGCCACTATCAAAAAGACAAAAGATAAGTGTTGTCTGTCAAGAATGTGGAGAAAAGGGAACCCTTGCACACTATTGGTGGGAATGTAAATTAGTATAGCCATTATGGAAAACAGAATGGAGGTCCCTCAAAAAAATTAAAAACGGAACTACCATATGATCCAGCAATCTCACTACTGGGATATATGTAAAGGTAATGAAATCAGTATATCAAAGAGATACTTGCACTCCTGTGTTTATTGCAACATTATTCACAATAGCCAGGATATGGAATCAACCTAAGTGTCCATCAACAAATGAATAAAGAAGATGTGGTATATACACACAACAGAATACTATTCAGCCATGAAAAAGGTAATCCTGCCATTTGTGACTTGGATGAACCTGAAGGAAATTATGTTAAGAGAAATAAGCCAGGCACAGAAAGACGAATACCACATTATCTCAGTTATACGTGGAATGTAAAAAGTTGACCTCATAGAAGTAGAGAGTAGAATGGTGGTTACCAGGGGTTGGGATGGTTGGGGAAATGTTGGTTGAAAGATACCAAATTTCAGTTAGATAGGAGACATAAGTTCAAGAGACCTATTGTATAACATGGCCACTATAGTTAACAATACACTGTATTTTTAAAAAATGCTGAGTGTGGATGTAAAGTGTTCTCACCACAAAAATAACTATGCGAGGTAATGTATATATTAACTAGCTAGATTTAGTCATTCTACAAGGAATATATACTTCAAAACATTATGTTGCACATGATAAATACATACAATTTTATCTTCAATTTGAAATTTTAAAAAATTTTAAAAAGAAAATATGTTGTTTTGAAGAAAATAGACACATTTCTAAAACTAACTATTCACAAACTATCAACACTGAAAAGGACCCTATCTAAGTATAGAAGCTTTCAAATTTTTTTTTTTGTAAATAGTACACATTTTTTGTTAAATAAAACCTTATGAAATTCTACTCAGAAGCCAAATAGGGTTGCAGCCTAATTTCCTAAGACTTTAAACTATGCCTTGTTCTTGAGTTTTCTCTTGCTTATTTCAAGCCCCAGAGAACAGAGAGCAGGGGTGGGGGTGGGGCGGGGGATGGGGGGCCTGTAGTGGGTGGGAGACAAGAGAATAACTAGCAAAGCAGCTAATTCCTGAAAGCCATAAAGTGGGTGGCTTTAAAGGTACGAAGGTCTGTGCCCAGGTGTGTGATGGAGAAGGGGGGTTTGCCATGTCTTTGCTGGGCACCAGGACTCTAGGGCTCTCAGAGGAGCCTCTTAACCAAGGTGGACCCTACCAAGGAAAAAATGAAAACATATAAACATATGGAATAGCCAACAGCATGCAGCACTTACAGCATGCCAGCAGCTGCGCCAAACCCTTTGCAGATATCTTTTACTCTCAGAACAACCCTACATATTAGGCACTGTTTTCAATCCCATTTTAAGGATGAGAAAACTGAGACCGAGGGAGATTAAGAACTTTGATCCAGCTTCCAGAGCTAGCAGGAGAGCACACATTTGAGCTGGGGCAGACAGATGCCTGGAGCCCCATTCCCCATCTACTGAGAGGAAATCTGTGAGCCCCCTGCTCGATTGAGGGAGGGGCAGAGACCCAGTAATACCCCAGAGGGAACTTCTCACCCCATAGCCAGATAGCATTCACAGTCAGATTTAATTCGATTTAAACATTTTTTTAAAAAGTGACCTTAATAATCAATAGACAATGCTGCTCTGGGTGAAACAAAAGAGACCTGAGACCTACTTGCTTGAGATTTTGGTCTTATCTAGATTTTCTACATTATTGTCTGATAATTCAAAAAATATGTTAAGTGCTTCTCCTGTGCTTACTGGAAGAGCTGGGAACAGACTCCGGCCTCTGGTTTCCATTTAAGTATCTCCTCTCAATTTTCATCATCTCATGAATTTATGTCCTTGTTGCCTAGCCCAGACCAAAAAGAATCCACACAAGTATACTCCCAAGCCCACAAAATTTCAGCTGATCGATTCCTCACATTTTTCTGTTTGTTTGATTTTGCTAACAAGATGCTTTCCATTATTCTGCTTAAAAAAACATGCTATTATGGTCCATTTTCTTTTTGTATTTGGATAACCACGAAATTACTGCTTTCCCAACTTTTCCTTGGAAATATCCCAACAGTAAGGGGAAGTAACTGTACTCAGGGGTGAATGGTAAGCCAGAAACTCTATTCCCAGCCCAATATTTCTTTAGGTTGAAAGTGTGTATCTTAAAACTTCAGCCTGCCACTTGACACTAATGATGTCAATTGAAACTTATTGAATCCTTTCTTGCCAAGTGCCAGGGTTGTTTTAGGTGCTTAACATTTGTTACCCTGTGAAATCCTCACAGCAATTGTCTGAAACAGGTACTAATATTCTGTCCTCATTTTACAAGTGAAGAGACTGAAGCACAGAGAGGGTAAGTAACTAGGACAAAGTCACAAAGCTGGCAAGGAGAGAGCCTGCATTCAAAGTGGGCAGCTAGCTCCAGGGCCTAGGCTGTTAACTTCTATGCTCTAGTATTTTCACATTCTATCTGGGGTCAAGTTAGTCTAAAAAAGTGGCTCTTGGTGGGGGCAATTTTACATCCCCTAATCCCTGCCAGGACAGTAGGCAATGTCTGTGGACATTAGTGATTGTCACAAAGGGTGTGTGTGTGTGTGTGTGTGTGTGTGTGTGTGCGTGCATGCATATTACTGGTATGTGGTGGGTAGAGACCACGGATGATGCTAAATATCGCACAATGCACAGGACAGCCTCCACAACAAAGAATTACCCAGCTCAAAATGCCAAGGTTAGGGAATCCTGGTCTAAAAGCATTTTAAATTACTTGCTAGCTAAATTCCCTTTCTTTCCAAAACCTTCTCCAAAAACCGGCGTGTTATCCTGTGGCTTCTTGTACACCCCCCACCCCCCCGCAACATCATAATTTTGAAAGTCCATTTGAGAATTGTGACCTTATAATGTGTGCAAGTGACAAAATTTCAATTTCACGAGGTTTTCAAATGCCTTGATATTTAATGGCAGTAGCCTTTTTATCCACCTACCTTCTCTGACCGGAGGGTGAGCAACAAATGGAGTTTTCCCCCTTTAGCCAACAACGGTAAAAGGACAGAATATTTGTTACACGACAAGTGAGAATATTTGCTCCCAACATCATGCTTTCTTAGGCGGACCTTAGCATCATCTATCAAACTGTTTCTAAAATGGAAAAAAAACCAGACAGACATTTTAGTAAGCAGAGTTATAGTAAAAAGTGTCTAATCCTGCCTACATTTCTGCTTTCTTGTGTGGGGTTTACCATTTCTGAATTTCAGTGTATTTTTCAATAACATGGCAGAAATAATAGTAGCTAAATTGGATGGTTGTTGGCAAGATGAAAATGAGGCAAAAACCCTACTAAGCACAGAGTTTAGGACACGGTTTCACTTTGAAACCTAAGTTAAATTTTAAATTCAAATATGGTAAAATGAGCCAGGTGTGGTGGCTCACACCTATAACCCCAGCTACTCGGGAAACAGGTAGGAGGATCACTTAAGGCCAGGAGTTTGAGAACAGCCTGTTAAATGTTTCTTTCAATAATGCAGTAGTTGAACTTTGAAATCCATAACTTTGTGGTGGGTCCCTGAGAATTAGCATTTATATCAAACTCCCAATGATGGTGTTGCTGGTGCTGCAGAACAGGGAGATACATTTTGAGAACCATTTCCTAATAATATGCAAGTATTTGGATTTATAACCACAAACGGTGCCCTTTTCATGTGAAGCGGGTTTTTATTCCAGGGATGCAAGGATGGTTCAACGTATGCAAGTAAGTAAATGTTATTCACCACATAAACAATTAAAAACTATATGATCATCTCAATTGATGCAAAAAAGGCATTTGCTAAAATCCAGCACCCTTCATGACAAAAACCTTCAGCAAACTAGGCATAGAAGGAACATACCTCAAAATAATAAAAGCCATATATGGCAAACCCATAGCCAACATCATACTGAATGGGGAAAAGTTGGAAGCATTCCCCCTAAGAAGTAGAACAAAAGACAAGGATGTCCACTTTTTTTTTTTTTTTTTTTAGGATGCCCACTTTTAACGCTCTTGTTCAGCATAGTACTGGAAGTCCTACCCAGAGCAATCAGGCAAGAGAAAGAAATAATGGGCATCCAAATTGGAAAAAAGGAAGTCAAATTATCTCTGCTGGTGAGATGATCTTATACCTAAAAAACCCTGAAGACTCCTCCAAAAGACTAGATTTTATAAATGAATTCAGTAAAGTCTCAAGATACAAAATCAATATACAAAAATCAGTAGCATTTATGTATACCAATAATGACCAAGCTGAGATCCAAATCAAAGCCTCAATCCCATTTACAATAGCTACAAAAAATAAAATGAAATACCTAATAAATACATTTAACCAAGGAGGTCAAAGATCTCTACAATGGTTTGGTCCTTTTGACAGGTATATTTTGTTGCTGGTTTGTGTAATGAGTTGAACAGTGTCCCTCCACCTCCCCAAATTTATGATCACCCGAAACTTCAGAATGTGACTTTATTCAGAAACAGAATCTTTTCAGATGTAATTAGTTAAGGATCTTGAGATGACATCATCCTGGATTTAGGGGGGAGTCCCAAATCCCGTGACTGGTGTCCTTGTAAGAAGAGGAGAAGACACAGAGAGATACACACAGGGGAGAAGGTCACGGGGAGACAGAGGCAGAGGTTGGAGTGTTGCTGCCACAAGCCAAGGAATGCCAGGAGCCACCAGAAGCAGGAAGAGGTAAGGATAGAGCCTTAAGAGGGAGCGTGGCCCTGCTGACACCTTGATTTCGGACTTCTAGCCTTCCAAACCACGAGAGAATAAATTTCTATTTTTTTAAGACACTCAGTTTGTGGTACTTTGTTATGGCAGCCCTAGAAAACGAACAATTTGGTTTTACTTTTTCTGTAGGAAGGTAGGTTTGCATCGTTTGCAAAATCAGATGTTTAAGACAGCCAGAATTAGTTTCACAAGTGTATAGGAATAATTTCTCTGAGTTTTACTTCATCTGTGACATGCTTTAGTATATTTATGAAGATGAAATGATGCAGTTCCTAGACCGTGGCTGGCACTCCTGGTGCTCAGTGAATGGTAACTACTGTCATAAATTCCCCCATCAGAAGCTGTTATTAATATTTGTGGGAAGCGTTTGCTCTTCTTTTGCCTCTTTCTTCGTGGCAGAGTGCTCACTAGATGTGGTTGGGTAACAGACCAAATGGCCTGAAAACAATCACTCAGTACTGGCACGGGGGAGTCCAGTGTGCACCCAATGCACGCAGGTCCAGTCCAAAAGTGGCAGGCCCAGAGTGTGGACGGACTCTCTAGCAAGGGTGGCTTTTAAGGAGAAGACCCCAGAACTGACCAGAGGGACCAGCAGAAGTAAAAGGCTGCAAAAACGTGTCTGTCTCCTTTAGGCGCTGGTCCCTGGAATAATCACCGTGAAGACAGCAACAACAGTGGCAGCCATCCCTTCTGAGCGTGGGCTCACGGCACACTCACTCCGTGCTTTTCTCATTTCATCCTCACAACAGCCCGGCAGGTGAGAACAGGACCACGTCCGGGCTCAGAGAGGTTCCCTAACTGACAGACCCCGAGGTCACACCTGGAACCGGGCACCAGGGTACTTGAACCCAGGGCTGCGCCATCAGGGGCCCTGAGGTCCAACTGTGGGGAAGCGCTTTGCAGAAGAGCAAGACCCGCTCAGAAGAGGGAAGGGCTTTGCCGTTGGGGAAGGGTCCAAACCCGCATGCGTGTGAACTACGTTGGCTACAGCCTGCTCCGTTTCCGGCTGGAGAAGGTGCAAAGGTCTGGGGACCTGCGAGCTGCCATAGAGGCGAGTGCACCGAGCCCGGGCGCGCAGGACAGGCGGGAGCCAGAAGGCCTTGGCGGCCCCCGCCGCGATCGAGGCCCGGCCAGGCCGGGCTCGGGTGCCTGGGGCGGGAAAGTTTTACCTGACTGGCTCCTGGGGAAGACTAGGACGCGACATTGTCGTGGGGAACCTTTGTTTCCAGTCAGTGACTCCTCGGAAGTGCTGGGCGGGACAGGCCTGCGCAGAGCAGCACCGGCCCCGGGACGAGCCTGCAGCCGGAGGCGGGGCGGGGAGGGGCGGGGCTTAGGATGGGGCGGGGCCCACGGCCAGAGGCGGGGTGACTTGTATGGGCGGGGCTTACGGTCTGGTTTTGCTGGTCGAGTAAAGCAGTTCTGCCCTGCTCCTCCTGCTTCCTGGAAAGCAAGAGGCTTATGGGGAATTGTGAAATTTACAATTGTAAATTTTTTTTTTTTTTTAATGAAAATGGCCGGGTGCAGTGGCTCATGCCTGTAATCCCAGCACTCGGGGAGGCCAAGGCAGGAGGATCCTTTGAGGCCAGGAGTTCGAGACCAGGCAGAGCAAGAACACGGAGACCTCATCTCTACATAAATAGAAAAATGAGTGGTGGTGCATGTCTGTAGTCCCAGCTGCTTGGGAGGCTGAGGCAGGAGGATCACTTGAGCCCAGGAGTTTGAGGTTGCAGTGAACTGTGATGATGCCAGTGCACTCTAACCCTGGTGACAGAGTGAGACCTTGTCTTTAAAAAAAAAATTTTTTTTTTTAAGTGAAAATGCAGTGATGGTGAGACGAGAGGATTCAGGCACTCCCATCCACTGTTGCTGGAAGGGTAAGGTGGATCAGCTTTATTGAACGGCAGTCAGCACATATTTATTGAACACCTACATGCAGATCCACAGCAAAAGAAAGGCCACGTGGAGCTCACAGTCAAATGGGAGGAGACTTGAATCGAGCTATTTATATCAATACCACCACACGGAAGCAGTTGGCCCGTGAATTATGTGAATGTGATTGCTAAGGAGATATGCTAAACCCCTATCCAATATTCATTGCACAGCTACAATGTGCTGGTACTGGGGAGATGACTAAGACATGGCCCTTGACCTCTAAGTCCTCTTAGTCCAGTGGGGTGATAACTAAACATGACTCTCAGCTCTAGTAACTCACAGTGTGCTCTTGGCTCTGGGTGAGAGGGGAAGGGAGAGTGGTTCAGAGAACTGAGTTGGAGGCTGAAAGTTATTGTCTGGGGATGTTATTTTCTTTTAGACATCCTTCGATTGTATCCTCATTTTTGAAGATGAGCAAACTGAGGCTCAGAGTGGTTGAGTGCCTTACCTGTGGTCACACAGCTGGTAAATGGTGGAGCTGGTTGTTGATCCCATGCAGTGAGCTGCAGCTTGTGCCCGGCGGGGGGGGGGGGGCATTTGAGGAGTAGGTACGATTTCAAGAGGGCAAGGTGGGGAATATTGCATTCAAGGCAGAGGGAACCGCAGAAGCCAAGCTCTGGTGGGGAGTCTTGTTCAGAGGGGCAGGTGGTTCAGTGTGGCTGGAACAAAAAGGGCATTTGGCAGAGCAGAGCCCTGGAAGTAGATGAAAAGTCTTTAGAAGCCACAGGAGGATGGAGGCTGACCTTCCTGCTAAAGGGAGAGGAATAGCAAGTCTGGGTTTTAGGACAATCTTGGTGGAAGATGGGTTGGTAGAGGCAAGAAACCAGATGCAATCAGGGAGCTCTTCCAAAAGTCCCAGCTCAAGGAACTAGGAAAAGAGGCTTTTAAACTTTTTGAAAAACCCCCACATTCCCAGCATCAGAAAGAGTGTAGTAGGAGTTTGATGGCCTTAATGTAAAAAGCAGCATCCTGAGATGCTTTGGGGTACACCAAGGCTATATACACAATATCTTATTTCAAGTTCAGAAATACTGCTGCAAAAATACTTGCCTTTTATGGCTTTTGTGAGGCTGGAAACCATAGCACAGGGAGCATCACAATGTGAAATGTATCATAATAAGGTTACGTGTGTGTCTGTATCTCCACACCTGCAAGACAACAGAGCTTCAAGGTTAATTGGTAGTATGTTTTAGGAGAAATGACTTGAGTCTGTAGCTTTTGCACACAGATTTGTTGGTAGTAACATAATTCTGGGAAATGTGTTGAAGAGAAGCAAAGCTGTAAAAAGATCAGGATAGCCTGCAAAAGGTACCACCTACAAGTGCAGGTCTCTCAAAGAAGCACACCCTAGGGGCCAGGGTGGGCCTTATCTGCAGACCACTAACCTGGAACCTTTATTTGAACAGCAGCACCTCGGGGCCAGGCCTAGGTGGTGCAGAGATAAAGAAAACACCAACCAGCTTTCAGGAGCACAAGATATCTGGGGAAGAGACCTACAACAAACAATTAGCTTTAATGCCAGTTAAGTGCTCTAATCAAGGAGAAAGGGCTTAAGTGCTCTGGGGAAGGGAGGCTTAGCAGGGAAGCAATTAGTTTCACCTGGGGATAGGCAGTGGGCTCTGGGTAGGTAGTAGAATGACAAGAGGAAAACTGGGAACACTTAGCAACTTCTTAGGGTGGAAAAATAATGCCCAAGAAATGTGAGTTTCCCCCCTTCCTTCCTCAGTTGGCAAGAAGGTCTCTAAGCTGGAGGGAATTTTTGGAAGAAGACTTGCAGATTAAATCTCACACATCCATCAGAGTATAAGGTTTAAGACAGCTGGGTTGAACATTCCGCAAAGCAGATACTTTCCCCTCTTACTTCCTCCAACTCACTCCTTACCCCCATCGCGCACCAATTCTCCCCCACCTCCTCCTAAATCAGGGAGAGTCCAGGAAGCCCAGCCTTCTCCCCCTGGAGGAGAGGAAGGTGAGGGATTTCTTTGAGCAGTGAGTTAGAATAGGTATTTCTCTACGAATAAGTCAGGGGAGCTCAGTATCAAAATCATCTGGGGGTGGGATGCTGCCCGGAGAACTCAATGCTCCAAATCCTACCCTCAGGTTCTTATCTCTGGGTGGAAATTCACCCAGGAACTTGCATTTCTAAGCAAACCTCTAGGTGGTTCAGACATAAGAATTGAAGACACAGGTTTAAGTACTCCAAAGGGGGACATTTAATGTCGGGAAGATAAGGCCACCTCCTTCTAACACGATGATGTGGCAGGTCCCAAGGGAAGGGGAGATAATGGCCACCAAGGACCAGGAGGTGCCATTCCTGGTGACATTGGAATGATCTTCTTTTCTGGTAGTGGGAGTTGGCATCATGGGCAGACCCATCTCAGCAGAGGTGCCAGGGATGTCGAATGGATTGCTTTGTAGAGAGTGGGCTGGAGTGGAAAGATTTCTACAAGATTTCTCTTGTCTTTTTTTAAAGATACCCATTAAAAAGGAAATAGCTTGTTAGTTTGGTTCAGCAAGTTCTCTGGTTGAACACTGATTCTTAGGTAGGCTTCACGTTGGATGTTGGAGATATAGAGAGACATGTGATAGTTGGTCCTTGCCCTTGAGGGTCTGGTGTCAAATTGTACCAGAATCTGTGGGGGCTGATTAAACTGTTAGGTACTTGGGCCACAGCCTTGGGGAAGCTGGTGCACATGGGACCCAAGTATCAGCATTTGCAACCAGATCCTTGTGTGATTTTGATGTAAGTCTACACTTTGAAAAGTGAGAAATGGGGCCTGAATCTGAAAAAATAAATGAAAGAGTGGAAATTAGCCAGGCCCAGGAAGTCTGGGTAGGCACTTGAACCAAGAAGTCAGTGACCTGAGACTCAGTCCTTGATTTCTTGGCAGCAGGTGTGGACTGGGAACTAAAAGTAATGTAGAGATTATAGAAAAAATGCTTCTGGAACTGCCCTGGGTTACATAATGAAAATACTGATAATTTATTTCGAGGTGCTGCAAATATGATTTCATGGATGGTGTTTTTTTTTTATCCATGTTTAATTTTCATGGTGTAACAATAAAACAGATATACGCTTGCATAAAGATGCCTTAAATCTCTGAGTTTCCATGAGCCAGCCTGCCAAAAACTGACAAAGGTTGATAAGGGAGCATCATCCACACATTTTACACCATTGTTGGTTCTCATTTCTGTGCACTTTTAGAAATGAGATAAAAATTAGTTATGTTCAGTTCCTTTACTGTCTTGTCATCTTCGTGTAATGGAACAATCAAGTAGGTTTAATTACCAGTGACAATTATGCAGGGAAGTTTGTCATCTAAATGAAGGCTCGCTTAGGATGCACACCATGGCGTGACTATGCCTCACAATGAAGAACATTCTGCTCTCAATTAGCACGAAAATTAGTTGTGAAATTGGCTTAGGATTTTCCAGTGCTAGTGGGTAGCTGAGTGTCTGTGGAAGAAACAGACCTCACTCCACAGGGAATTCACTCTCTGTGGCTTCACCTTGGCCTTGGGTCTGCTCCACCAGGAACTCATAACTCCACCTGGGTTAACCTCATTGGCTTCTACAGCCTGGTGAGGGGAGGCAGCGACTCACATCCTTCCCTAACTCCAGACTCCACCACCTACTAGCCTGGTGCTTTATCCAACCCATACTCTGCCACCCCAGCAAGGACCGCGTGACCTGCGCTCTGCTCACAGGAATTATACTCTGACGTGCAGCCTCTCCTGCTGTAACTGTGATAACGAACACTGCCGCGCGGGCAGACGGACAGATGGACAAACTCTTTGGGAAGGATGTCATCAGTTTGCTGCTAGCCTCTGGCTCCATGTTTGGCCTATGGCTGCCCATCTTGGGATGGCCTTAAGGTAGTCTGGTTAGGGAGAGAAGGCGTTGGTCATTGCTGGAAGAGAGGAAGCCAGATGACAATGTGGGTTGTCTTGGTGTGATTTCAAGGATCTGATGGTGAAGGATTGTATTTCTAGCAGCACAGTCCAAGAGAACTTTCTGCAATGATAGAAGTGCTCTGTATCTGTGCTTTCTTATACAGTAGCCACTAACCAACAAACCACACGTGGTTACTGAGCACTTAAAACGTGGCTGGTGTGAACAAGGAACTAAATTTTTAATTTTGTTTACTTTTAATGAATATAAGTTTAAATAGCCACATGTGGGTAGTGGCTACTATATTAGTGCAGTCTAAAGATTGTAGTTTCAACACACTGTATACACACATAATATAGGTGGCATCTGCTTTTATAAATTTTTACAAGAGGGTACACATGCAATGAACTTGTTTTGATATTATCTACATGGAAGCAAAATACATAGCATAAAACATATACACAACCAGAGGCTCTCAAAGGATGCTGTCCTTATAAACAAGTATCAGTGGTATATTCATTTAGGAGGTGAGTCATCTTTCTCGGAAACGGCATTGGCCATCAGACTGTATTTCCTTTCTGCTTTGTCATTGAGAATACAGATGCGCTTTGGAAGCAGAGATAAAAAGCAGAACCTATTTCCTTTACTTTTATTTGTCTTTCCTCCTGGTTGAAAGTAATATTTTGTTCCCCAAATAGATGCTAACTGGC